>CAVLJG010000003.1:27205054-27503919 GCA_963669975.1 Acanthoscelides obtectus
ATACTTTTAGAGTAAGGTTTTGCAACAACAGGTGTCATGTTGCAAACGTTCTGACGATATGTGAAATATGTTGCGGTACCACCGTACTAGGAAGACAGATTTAGTCACCGTATATCCTATAAGTAATAATCTGTCAAAACTTCGTTCGAGACTGTATGTCAAATACGTGTATTTAGTTGCTATAAACTTACCAAGAAGTGAAGTTCATATTACGTACACGCCTGCAATTATTTTATAAGTAACTAGTCGTATCACAGAATGTTTTTACAAATAGAAATCCGATTGAGGCATGTCGTGACAAACAATGCATGTAATCATTATTATCTTCGATAGCAGGAACTATTATAAAATAAGTATCATATAGACATGCATAAATCTGTGCCACCTTACGTAATCCGATTTTCTACACCTCGAATCAATCTTTTCCTCACGATTTTTAAATACATTTTTCATTATTATTGGGTGGATGCATTGTGCTGCAATGGAAAGTAATTTTTATGTCATGCAAGATGCATACAAGGATTATTATCGACCATTTTAGCCACGTTCCAATATCTGGCCGTTAGAAAATGCTAAAGTGGCGAGAAGGCCAATTACAAGAAAAGGTTGATATAGGGGCCTCGCGCAATCAAAAGAGGCATCATATTCGTGATCTACGGAACCGATTTATTCAAAAAAGGGTTTTGGCATGGACTGTAAATACACAAGAAGATTTGAAAATTTTCTGTAACAGAAGCTAAGCTAAGCTAAGATTTCCTTTTGTCATCCCCTGTTACAAGCGAACCACACTGGGGTAATTTGGAATATTGATTACGAAAACGGATATTAACGCTCTAGTATCTGTATTGTTTGCTGGCTATGAAAATTCCTGTACCCTGGCTGTAGAAAAGAATGAATATGAGTGCTAAAAAGCACTGTTGATTTGGAATACACTGAAAGTATGGGCTTTGAATACACAATATACAGGGTGTTAATGATATGCGAATATTTAAGGGTGTAAATCTACATGAAAAATTAATGTTAGTTTGCTTTATAAACTACGGTTCAAAAATGCTGTTTTTTTCTCAAGAAATATCGAAGTCAATACTCATACACACGCCACTGTTAAAGCTAAAACTTATTTTTGCATTGAAAAATATGCAACTTTATTAACTTTCACTACGTACTAAATATCAGTGAAATATCTGAATCGGTTCTGAAAATATTAATTTCCATTTTTTTCCTAAAACTTCAACACCACGAGTTTTTGTAAGGAAACATTTTTGGACCATAGTTTATAGAGCAAACCAACACTAATTTTTCATATAGATTCACACCCTTAAATATTCGAATAACATTAAGGAACACCCTGTATAGGTAGTGTCTGAATAAACAGGCATATTCTGGTAGATTTACTAGTGGTTGGCTATGGAAACCATTAAAGCTCGTCAAGTAATATAATGAATCTAATTGGAGAAAAGCCATTCTGAATTTATTTTATTCCAAATAATCCACGACAACTTTCGTACGCCTGGTATTGAGGAAACGCTGCTAAAATAGATGAGATTCATCATTGCACAAATATCTTCATACTCGCATAAAACTGGTGAACTTCTACTCGTTATTTCACACCTGAATTCATTCAAATATGATCATGATCCTTTGAAACGACAAAAAACGAGAGTTTAAGTGGTTTTTTCGTTTTTGGTCTTTTTCTCCGCCACCACTGGATTTATTTTCAAAACTACAAAAATTTTCCATCCGTGGCACAGTAGTAACCTTGTGTAAGAATTTCATCAACATCCGAGCAGTATCTTCTAAGTTACAGACGGGCCAAGAAAACTTTTATAGTATAAAAATTCCGTTAACGTCATTAGCTGTTATAGGAGCACAAAACTGGGTGAACTTGAGTAATATGGGAAGATGATTTAAAATATCAATGACCTGGCAAGAGGCCTGGAACGCTCAGACGGCTCGTGGCTGTACAAATGATTAGTTCCTAGTTTATAATAAGATCAATGACCACCTCAATCTTACATGATTACACAGATTCTTAGCAGACATATAGTATTCACGCACGTAACAGAGGCAGCGGATCCTCAGACATGTGAACAGTATTCCAAGCTGGTTTTAATCCAGGCTTTGTAAAAAGCTTCCGAGCGCTAAGCAGAAAACCCAGGTTATAAGTATACTAAGTGACATATAAATCCGAACACCCAGTTTAAATGGTTTTATTTTAATAAAAGTTGGTGAATGTATTTATCTTACTGTAAATAACAAGTGAAAAAATTTTCAGCCTTATCAGTTGGACATTCCGGTTTTTATACTGCTTTTTTTTAATTCACTAACGCTCTAAAAATGAATATTTCAGCCGCAGTAAAGAATCAACGTTGGCGGATTTTGGTTCTTGACATCCTTACGAGCGGTTACGATGCCTAGAGTACGGAGACCTGTACGATTTCGTCAACTTAGTGAGTTTGATAGGGGCCGTATAGTGGGACTTCGGGAAGCTGGACTTTCTTTTCGGGCAATTGCAGTTAGAGAGCAAAGAAGTGTAGACACTGTGGTTAGGTGTTGTCAGGCATCGCTTCGAGAAGGCCGTACGCAAAGAGCAAGGGGCCACTGGACGCCGCCATAGAACAACAGACCGAGAAGATCGCCGCCTAAGATTATTGGCCTTAAGGGCCCGGTTCTCCACTACCAGGTCCATTGCAAATGAATGGTTTGCAGAACACGGAAGACCTATTGGCATGCGAAGTGTTTACCGACAAATGATAAGTTTTGGCTTGTTTTCATACCGGCCACACTGGGTCCTCCCTTTACTCGAGAACACCGACATAACCGCCTTGAGTGGTGCAGACAACGGTCACTCTGGGATCAGGAATGGAACATATTGTCTTTAGTGACGAGTCTCGATTTTGTTTAGGCATGCACGATGGTCGTGCCAGGGTTAGAAGGCGACGTGATGAAAGGAGGAATCCACAGTTTTTTGTTGAAAGACATGTTCATCACACTGTTGGAGTTATGGTTTGGGGTGCTATAGCTTATGGTTCCAGGTCACCTTTAATCTTCATCAGAGGTAACGAACGCGCAGCGTTATATCCACGAAGTTCTAGAACCCCATCTTTTACCCTATCTTGACACCCTGGCAGATCCAACTTTTCCAACAAGATAATGCCCGGCCACATGTTGCAAGAGTCACAATAGACTTTCTTTCAAAATAATGATGTCACATTGTTACCATGGCCACCAAGATCTCCCGACTTATCCCCAATTGAGCACGTGTGGGATATGATGGGTAGGAGATTGCTCAATTTGCAACGTCCTCCTCAGACTCTAGAAGCACTTCGAGAGGAGTTGGTGGTTGCCTGGAATGAGATACCACAGGAGGACATTGACCACCTGATCAGAAGCATGCCTAGGCGCGTTCGAGAATGCACATCAGGGTGCATCCACACATTATTAAAGGTCAAAGGGCTTTAAAGCGTGCAATCATTTTGAAATTTTATCATTTACTTATTATGCTTCATTAAGTACTTATACAAAATTTTATTAAAATAAAACCATTTAAACCGGGTGTTCGGATTTATATGTCACTTAGTATATATGGGTGTACTCATCAGATGGCTATGCTGAACTCTGCGTTCCGCAGGGCTCAGTACTACGACCAGTACTTTCACTCACTTACACAAAAGTACGCAGAAGATTTCCATCTGGAACTGATGGTTTTTAGTTTTCATGTGATGATTGAAGTTACAGTGTGGGGTGAGATTAGGATCTAATGGAATGTTTTGATCTTTACTCGGTTCTTGGGTTTGCTGCAAATAGAGAACAGTCGATCAAAAACATACACGCAAGTGCTTAAGGGTGCTTTTGTCTATTTTTATACGTGGATTAGCTGCATATCTTAGGTCGCGTTCTGCTAAACATTACTACTGTTCAGGAGAGTTTGAACCGTACCCAACTCTTACTAAAAGGGTTGTTCTTGGGAACCAGTGAGTATATAGGCAAAGTAGGCCATACAAGGTGACCTATGCAGCTGTGGCATCTTTTCTTAGCGGTATGCTTTTTTTGTTTTATTTAAACAACAGGTACTTATTAAGAACCGTAGAACGATAAGCTTTATAAATTCATAATACCTAGCTAATAATGAGATCAGTGACCGCATCAAACTTACGTGATTTCACGATTCACTAACATCGCTGCTACTACTACCACCACTAGTATATCCTTCCATGCACATTTTTGTAGACACAGATAGTGTTCACGCACCTAACAGACAAAACACAGTCACCGATCTGTCCGTCCACCGGATCGTTACAAGTCACAATCGATCCATCATGCTCCATTACGCATAATAATCGATACAGTTAGCATAATTATTCTGCCACTGCTATTGACAACACAACCTGTTTATTGTTTGTTGTGTGCTTGTATATTGAATGGCGAGTGTATGTCTATGGTCTATAAGCATTCATTCACGTTTTCGTGTTTGCGTGGTGGCATTACTGGAAATTAAAGTCCAGTGAGCTTTATCACTGATTTATAGGAAAAAGATCCCAACAGTGCGGAAGTAGGCGAAAAAGCTGACGATCTCCATCACGAGGACTTTCGCGCAGTATTTTGAGTTTTTCAAAAACAATGCTCACACAGCGCTGTCCGCGGTTGGTTGCGGTTACAGAGACACGAAGCAAATATGCCCATTTCAACCAAGATCCTCATCCCTGCTTGATTCAGTTAATCAGAAGTATCCCAAAAGACTTTGGGAAAAATACAGGACATATTTCGGAGTATTGCTGTTAGCACTTTTCGCACTGTTTTAACCGAGAATCATGCAAGAAGCAACATGTATTCAGACTTTAAATATTATAGTATCGTGACTGCTATGAGTATGCGGCGAAAGCCAGTGAAACTACTGATTCTTCCCTTTTTGGCACCTCTATAATACCTATTTAGATTGGGTATGTTCGGGTGGAGTACCTTGATCAATGCCTGAAGATATCCAATTAAAATAAGTATTATTATGGACGCGCTAAAAGGGATTGAATACCCTAGGGCCATCTGTGGGACAGTAGCAGAAACAAGCATTGTAATTCTTGTTAAAGTAGATTTCTAAATTTTGCTACTGTTACATAGATCGCGCTAGATGACGTCTCAGTCCTGTTAACTGTCATTACAGAAATAGAACGATTATTGTAAGGTAAGCCATGTTCGCTTGATGCTGTCTGCCCAGGCATACGGTGAGGTTCAAATTTGGCTGACGTCGTGATGTGTACGAGAGAGAACCGCGAGGAGCATCCCATATGTATGTTAGAAAGAGCGTGGAATTCAACAAGAATGAATAATGAAGTTTGTATTGACGGCGCATAAATGAGGTTTGAATACACTATAGGATGAAATGTTTCGAGCCGTTTATGTTGGAATTGGTGCTTGAAGGTTTTTAGAATCGATATAATCTGGTTCAGAAACATACACTTCAGACAGAGAAATAACGGGTGATTTTTTAAGAGGTATAGGATTTGATTTTCACAAAAAAAACACAAAAAATTTGAAAAAACGATTAAATCTTTATTTGAGTCGATAGAACGGTCGATATAATTTAATGTTTAAAGATCATTTCATGTAAATATTGGCCGCGGCTCCGCTTTAGATGGCCCATGCGCAAGGTCCAATTTTGGCACACTCTCTCCAACATATCGGCCGGTATCTCACGAATAAATGCTTCAATATTAGCTTCCAGTGCGTCAATCTTGCTGGTTTATCCCTGTAGACATTAGCCTTAACATGGCCGCACAAGAAATAGTCGAACGGCGTTAAATCACACGATCTAGGCGGCCAATTGACGGGCCCCAAACGTGAGATAAACTGTTCACCGAACTCGCCTATCAATAGGGCCATTGTTTCGTGGCGGTGTGGCATGTGGCACCGTCTTGTTGAAACCACATGTCAGCCAAGTCCAGCTCTTCCATTTTGGGCAAAAAAAAGTTTGTTATCATCGCACGGTAGCGCTCGCCATTCACAGTTACGTTCCGACCATTGTCGTCTTTGAAGAAGTACGGCCCGATGATGCCACCGGCCCATAATCCACACCAAACAGTGATTTTTTCGGGATACATTGGTAGCTCTTGCAATGCTTCTGGCTGGTCTTCATTCCAGATGCGGCAATTTTGTTTGTTAACGTACCCATTCAACCAGAAATGAGCTTCGTCGCTGAACACAATTTTTCGATAAAAGTGTGGTTCCTCCAACTTTGCCGGCGCCCATTTACCAAATGGGAAACGTTGTGGGAGGTCGTGTGGCTTCAATTCTTGCACCAGCTGTATCTTATAAGGTTTTACACCCAAATGCTGTCGCAAAATTTTCCACGTAGTGGAGTAACAGAGGCCCAATTCCTGCGAACGGCGGCGAATCGACATTTCACGGTCATCACTAACACTGGCGGATACAGCCGCAATATTTTCTTCAGTCCTCACTCTACGTCTGCGTGATGGTGGTTTAATGTCCAATAATGTAAACTGGGTTCGAAATTTAGTCACAAGCTTCCGAATAGCTCCCTCAGTAGGCCGACCAAATTGCCCATAAATTGGAAGAGTGCTTGATGCACTCTCTTAACCAAGCATGAATTTTGATAGTAAAATTCAATAATTTGCAAGCGTTGTTCGTTCGTAAGTCGATTCATGGTTAAATTATAGACCAAACTGAACAAGTTTGACAATGACACAAGACACGATTCACGCGTCATCTGTCAAAAACAGTGTTGCCAAAAAGATACTAGCAAAAAAATCACCCATTAATTCTTTCTTCTTAATGACACCGACGCACAGACTATTCAAGAACGCAGAGGCAGAGCAATGAATCGATCGTTTGACATTATCATAGCTGCCATAAAAGTTGAGCATAACCTCAAATACCTTGCCATAAGCACAAGTGATGTCACTGCTGCTGATTCGTGGATCAAAGTATGTTTGGTTTCAGATAACATTTAATTCCTGTTGATTAATTAAAATCATTGATAGATGAACTAAAAACAAAGCAGTAATACTTCTATCATAATTTTTAAACATTTTATTTGCATATTTCCAATAAATAATTTTCCTTTCAATTCACATCAAAAAATGGTTACCACCAACAATCACTGAACTATAAATGTGCGGTCGCCTGGCCGAATAAATGGCCGTTTACAGTTATTAGGAAAATATATAAATATCTGAGTCCTACATAATTTATGAATCATTACAGCTAGGAAAAAGATATGGTGTGATGGATCTGAAAAAAATCCCATTATGCTTGGGCTGTCTGACGAATATGGAATCTCGGAGGGTGTTGAACGCAACCCACATTCTGCAGTAATTAATAATCCATTTCAAGGAACAACTGATAAGATATACAGGGTGAGCTTTTAGTATATGATGGGTCGGTAAGTCCATTACCGTAAAAAAGGCATATAATAATTATTTTCAAAAATTATAAGCAACTATACGCTCCTCACTTGGGAAGCATGCTACTCTCTGGGGGCTAATTTATATCTACTTGGCAAAATAAATATGTTTTGAATGGAATACCTTGTATAGTTTAGTAAATTCTTAAAAGCCTTCTTGAAAGATAAAGTCTGGTTTAACATGTTATAGGGTTCGGATCTCTACTTCAGGAGCTTTTGTCAGTCACTTTTGACAGTCACTTTCTGTAAATAGTGGCAAACTTTTTTATTTATCATATATCACCTACATATAATATAACCCTACTACAGACTATCATACACAGGCGACACTGTCAAAAATCAGGTTCCATCGCCAACTGAGTCCTATGCGTTTCGTGGGATTCGTGTTGCTGTGACATTTAGGATTTAGGGGTAATCAAAAACAGTTTTATCAATACTATATATAAATATATAAGTACCTTTTCAAGAAATAATAATAATTATCTAGCCAAAATGCACGTAAGTAAACGAACACAAATAAATTTCTTGATTATGTTGTTTGACATATGACATTCGTGCTAATAACGCGTAACAACCCCTTGGAAAAAATCCTCCGCACGCTAGTGAACACAAGCGGGAAATGTGGTAAGCAGTTGGAGGACACGAAGATCAAAGGGACCGACAGCAGGTGTCACATTTCTATAATCTGTGACCCTACAGTATGCTATATTAAACGTCTTCTTTTGAAGAGGCCTTAATCAATGTACATATTAAAATATACATTATGTATATCAAAAACACGTATGTTTGTGTTGAAATAAAATATAGAGAACGGCATATTTTCCATAAGGAGCCTAAAATTTTCGTAAATAACTTTTTTAGACATCTTTTATAATAACGAGCTATCTACCGATCCCACACTAGAAACTCAACTTATATCTTTTATCTTATCTTTCCTCTTCATCATATAATAATATCTACACGGATGTTCCGCATCTATATTTGTATTTAAGAAGCCGTTAGTAGTTATTGAAATTGCACATACTTGATGTAGTTTAGGATTCGACTGACTGGTGATGCTGTTTTAATAGCTGGCTACAAGCACCTTTCTACAGATATATAAACGGAATGTGTTCCTCCAACCATATCGATAATGCTATCGCATGCTAGGCCTGCTAGTCGCACATGCCGCCTTCTGTTTCTCATTCTAACCGGAACTGCTTTGTTCTAAGGGTAAAAAGGTATACCAGAAGAGAATTTCCCAGACTCTGACCTGTTCAAAATCATAATCAATACGTTACTTTAACTTTCTATGGCTTCGTACAAAAAGTACACCAAATGTTTCATGTATTCAATTAGCTGGAACCGAAACCGTTCAATTTATTAGGAAATATCATCAGCATTTAAGCGTCAATCGCTCACTAGAAACAATGCAGATGTGCAGATGTAAAGTACAGAACCATTTCCAGAAAATCGAGGCCACCGTGTATATTGTTTGTAGAACCATTCATACCAGTTCAATGACAAATACCATTCACGTTGTCAGGAGTAATTAGCAGATACAACAAAAGAAAATGCAGGCGGAAAAGATTGAGAAGGTGAAACGGCGCACAATGTGGGAGTCAGATAAAACAGCGAATTTAATGTATACTATAAAAATGCGTCAAGCAGATTGACTTGATATATGCACAGATATTTTTTGATTGACGTTAATAATGTCCGAGGAAAATCCGTTGGAAAATGAGGCTTAAAAGACCACATACCGGGGCACAGCGACCGCTAGAAGGAGCTTAGAGGCACCTTGTTAATTCGATTTTTAAACTGCCTAAGGTTAGCACAACTGGGAAAAACCTGCAGCAGATTGTTTCGTAATATTGACACCTTAGGAACGATGGAGCGGTCGTACGGGCTTGTTCTGAATATAAGAAGTTCGACAAGGTTAGGATGGGAGGCAGAAGCCTGGCGGATCTGCCTGGCAACCTCAATGCGCGCCGACATCATGGAGGGGAGCTGTCACGATCGAAGTCTGTTGGCATAGCTGTCAAACGGATTAATCGTAAAAACGTGGCCATTTTTCAGGAAAAAAATCCTGAGTGAGTATCTTGAAATTAACTGACCTTATGGTGTAATCTTATTCGATCAATTCTGTTGATAATAATATACAGGGTGTTTCATTTTATTGTTGCATAACTTTAAGATTCGATAGAACTTTTAAAATTAATGCATAAAGTCTATATAAACATGGGTCGAAAAGTGCGTGGCTTCCGAAATACAGGGTGTTTAAATTTACTTTTTAAAATACTTTTTTTAAAATATTTCGAACAATATTTGATGTATAACAGTGAAAATATATACAAGGGTTTTTTGGTACGACAAAACGAACCATGGGCATAGTTTTACTGTAGCCGCTAGAGGGCGCTCTCTACTGTACCTGTAGTGTATTAAAATGACCGAAAAATTTTTCGTAGTGCAATTTTTTGCTTTTTTAAGAAAAAAAAAACTGATTCTCTCGCACTTTTCTGCATAAAAAAGCTCTCCTGTGAGTTTTCGTTATAGTTAGCAGTTTTTGAGATATTACGATTTCTAAGGTTCGATGCATTTTTAATTATTTATGGGAAAATAATATTTTTTTTACATTTTCGATTTGGGCATTACAAGTAATTAAGATGATCGTTTAGATTGTGTTTTCAAACACAGGAATAATTCCTAACTCCAAATAAACACAAAAAAAGAGAATATTAATTTGTTTAATTTTCCAATATTATTTTTAACAAATTAAATTAATTATTTACAACTAAAATGCTATTGGATAGTTAGGACAAACATACAAAATCTAAAGTAGTTGCTCGAAATGTGAACCCAATTGTTCAAGACACAATTCACATCTACGAATGATCGAACGTGGTATAGCATTATTCAAATTAGGGCTTATTTCATCACATGCATTCCTGTTTCTGTCTATTAGCATACTCTTGTGGTTACGGGAGTCTGGTACACTTTTTCTTTTAGAAATCCCCACACAAAGAAATCTAATGGATTTAGGTCAGGGGATCGTGGAGGCCAGGCGACTGGTCCTCCCCAGCCGATCCATCTTTCTGGATAATTTTCGTCCAGCCAGTTTCTAACTATTCTCGAATAATGAGCTGGACAACCATCAAGCTGGAACCAGGCCAATCTTCTTAAATCTAACATAACATCATCCCACATATTTGCACGTTCAGCCTTTAAAAATTCCAAGAAGGTCGCAGCATTTAACCTTGCAAGCAAAAGGTAGGGTCCAAATAGTCGATTACGGTAGATACCAATCCACACGTTGACACTAAATTCATGCTGAAAATTTCTCGAATTGCATGCGGATTTTCATGCGACCAAATATGTTGATTATGAAAATTTACCACCCCTCGTCTAGTGAACATGACTCATCGGCCCATAAAACGTTACTTAAAAACTCCCTATTATTATCAGTTCTATCAAGAATCCAGTGACAAAATGTGATTCTTCGTTCTCCGTCCCCTGGCTGTAGTCCTTGCACAGGTTGCAAATGGTAAGGACGTCTATGGTCATTTCTAAGAACACGGTGAACATGGCTTGCTGATATTCCCAAGGCACCAGAAACTCTCCTAACACTTGTGGTCGGATCTCTATCAAACTCACGCAGAATCATACGGGTAAATCTGCGCTGACGAACATTTATGTTTTGATCCCTTTGGAGATTTCCAAAACCATTTTCAATTATTTGGCGATGCACTCTTACAAATACTGAGCGAGTTGGATGTCGTCTGTTTGGAAATCTTCGTGCGTATTCTCTGGCTGCTTCTGCTCCGTTTCCATTTAGCCATACACAAAATGAATATCCGCTAACTGTTGATTGAAGAATAAAAATGGCATTTTTATAAAACTTACAAAAAAAACAGGTAAAAGAAACTAAATTCACAATTGCAAAAAAACGTTTCCGGTGTCAACAGACAACAAAACTAACTGTCAACTAATTGACGTTTAACCTTATTCTGCTTTCAATTTCAAAAATATTTGCAGGCACTGACTTTTTAACGTTATTTTATCATATAATTAAAAATGCATCGAAACTTAAAAATCGAAATATCTCAAAAACGGCTAACTATAACGAAAATTCACAAGATAGCTTTTTTATGTTGAAAAGAGCGAAGAATCAGTTTTTTTTATTCAAAAAGCAAAAAATTGCACTAGGAAAAAATTTTCCGTCATTTTAATACACTACAGGTACAGTAGAGAGCGCCCTCTAGCGGCTATAGTAAAACTATGCCCATGGTTCGTTTTGTCGTACCAAAAAACCCTTGTATACCAATTTTCACTGTTATACATCGAATATTGTTCGAAATATTTAAAAAAAACTATTTTAAAAAATAAATTTAAACACCCTGTATTTCGGAAGCCACGCATTTTTCTACCCATGTTTATATAGACTTTATGCATTAATTTTAAAAGTTCTATCGAATCTTAAAGTTCTGCAACAATAAACTGAAACACCCTGTATAATAATAATAATGATCTGAGCAGCGGAATATCAAGGTACACAGAACGTTCTTACAAAGCCATAGAGACAAGACGACGTCGAGTCCAGAAACAAATATAACGAAGTGGTCCCCTGTGCCAAAGTCCTCACGACATGAAAGTTAGGCACAGGGTAATGACGAGCGCAATGGCAGTCGGTCTTTCTGGACGCTGGACAAGCAGATTGAAAAAACTTCTCACAGAGTAGCCTTCCACAACTTACGTGTCAGGATGGAACGATTGTAAAGGCTAAGGCCGAAATGTTTGCCAAGGTATTTGCTGCCAACTCCACCATGGACAATGCCCCAACGTCCGAGTGTCGTCGATTCAAAGGGTTCCCTACACTATGCGGAAAGGTTCAATACTTGTAAGACGAGGAATTTCAACTAAAATTATATTTTGTTTTTTTTTTGTACATGCTTCAACTATATCGAGATAAGAAATCGAGCAATCATTTTGTTGGGTTTTTAATGCTTTCAATAGGAGCGGTTTTAAAGTGTCCAAAATTATTTTTAGGAAAATGTAAGCGATGGATAATTTGCCACATCGGTAATGAAGATGGATTTGTGTCAGATGCTTTATGGGCATTTGAATCCGAAGAAACGGAAGACTACCATGAAGAAATGGATGGAGCATCGTTCGAAAATTGGTTCTCAAATACTCTACCGGAGCTTGAAGATAATTCGGGTATAGTATTAGATAATGCTTCATTCCACACGAGAAAATTAGAGAAAATTCCAAAGTCAACAAAAAAATCAGAAAGTCAAGGATGGCTTAAAAATAAAAAGATTGATTATGATGATACAACGGTTAAGGCAGAACTATTACAATAATTGTCAAGACGCATAAAAATAAATATAACCTGAACATAATTGATGAAATAGCCAAAAAAACAAAATAAAACTGTTTTACGACTGCATCCTTACCTCAATCCGATTGAGCTCATTTGGGCAGACATAAAAAAATATGTTGCAGCAGAAAATAAATGTTTTAAATTGTCTGACCTTAAAAATACATGATGTTATACAAAGAATAACACCGAATAACTGGGAAAATATATCAGCATGTAAAAGAAAAGGTCGAACCTAAAATGTGGGAATTAGACGGTATCATTGATACTCACGTTGCCCCTTCAATCATAAATCTTGATGACAGTGGGAATTCCACGGCCTCAGATCTAGAATGATTTTCATTTTCAATTACATGTATTTCCGGTTTCAGAGGTAAAATGTCTGTGCAATAAATTTTTATATAATATTTAGTATATATTATTATGTATTCTAATCCTTTTTCTTTCAACTCCACCTAACTATTCATTTGTTAGTCTAATATTAAAATTAACTGTTTGCACACTGACGTCCCTGTTCAAGCGGTGGTTAGGCATACTTGTATGCAAATGCAATTATCGTTTTAATGTGTCAAGACATTTTTTAAAAGCCTGCTTTATAAATGCGCCTTACGACACATTTAGAGTATAATTTCTTAATAAAACACTTCTACTAAAAACAACAATAGACAGTTGTTTTCTTTTTGGTCATGACAGTTAAATTAAAAAAATACATTAATTCCAAGCTTTGCGTTTGGACCCTATACATGCCTGCAATAATTTTGCATACGTTTTGATCGAGTCGTAGAACCACAAATCATTTATTATTAGTACGGCCCTGTAACGTGCTCGGCGTTCTGGAGCGCAATCACGTGGAGTATACGTGAATATGTTTAGGTTTGGTCTCTTTCTTCGATGGATACATAATAGCTCTATTCTACCACTTCACCAACGAGCTTTGCTCCTCAGAGCTGCCGCCGAAGTTCGTATATCCAGAACTGGTCTTTGTCCCGAGGTTGTCGAGATTGAGAAATAATCTACAAGAGGAGGCTCTTTCTAGTTCTACAAACCTTAGACAGTTCAAAAATCGGATTAACCAAATTTTTTTGGGATCCTCCTAGCAGTCGCGGTGTCCTGGCATTCAGGCTTCTGCCTGCGCAGTATAAAAAACACAACTTCCTTAACTATTTGGACTCTAGCTTAGCAGCTAATAAGCTTGAAGTTGCTGCACTGTTATAATGGATTAGTACTTGAGTCGTTCAAATCTCGTAATTCGCCCTGTATGTAATTTTACCAATCATTACGGATGATAATTATAAACTGATATATCTGCGGACAATAATACAGACAATTTCTAGACCTAGAGACTAAACTATAAAGAAAAATATGAAAAAATCTGCTAATTGATTTACGAGTATCTCAGAAAGGGTAGCTTTTTGGACTCATATCCATAACGTTATTGAATATTCTCCACGACTTGCCAAATAACCCTGTATACGATTATGTCTTCCCACTCTTATTTTAATTAATTACTTCAAGACACTCATTTGTATCTCATCTGTATCTGAAACGCAAATCAATCATAATCACTAATGATCGACTGATTTCATATTTTGCTCTGTTTGCCTACATATCAAGCCAACACTTTCTTTTTTCGAAAGCGCAGCACGTGCTTGTTCTTATTTGTTTGCAAAATTGTTATATATTAGCAAAAGGATAACTAAATGTATTTGCAGCTATTACAAATAAACAAAAACTTATTTTCACTAAGGCGAAAGTGGTTCGGACGAATATGTGGACATTACCGAGATGCAATGTGCAATTGTCCATTTGCGCGGTGGTAAAAGTGGAATATCTTACCAGTTATGTTACCGAGAATATTTCGCTGCAGATACCGTTTCTCTTTTTATAAGATGAGACCAGATTCTTGATCATCATTACGATTCTTCTAAATGTTTTAGGTAATAGCTCGTTACTTTCACTATTTATTAATTTTCTTAATTATTCACAAGTTTATGAGATTCGTTTTATGCCTAATCTGACTGATTTGTTCCTAATTTGTTCCATTTAAATTTAAGTGAATGGTAAAACACATATCTATAATAAGCGCATAAAAATTATGCAAAACAATCTTTTCATTAGGTGATCAACCATATATCAAGTATACTTCAAGTGTAAGAATTCTGGCAATAAAAATTATTATAATCAGCAATTATTGTCACACATTATCCAGAAAAAATGTTTTGATGCAGCCTTACTTCATATTTGGCTGCTATATTTCCCATTTGATGAATAATCAGATATATATTGAAATGGCGATACCTCCGCGAGGACACTGACAACTTTTGGGGAACTTCTATCTTGGAATTCTTGGATCAGCCCCAAAGTTGACAACCATAGAGCCACACTAATTGACTTTAAGGCCTGGTTATACATTAAAGGACTTTGAGGATCCTCTCAATAGCCGATACTTTTAGATCTAGTCGAGTTTAACCCCTTCTTCAGCTATTCTACTACTCTTCTTTGCTATTTACGCAGATTGCGTACTCATTATTTTTTACACTCTTGAGGTATCTGCCAGACCATGTCATGCCACGAATTGTGCAATATAGTAATCTGCTCACACCGCTCTCTTGTCAATTCAAGTTTTAATATCTGGGATCAGACTTCTAATCTATGCACCATGGGCAGTTGCATCCAATCTTTCCTGCATTCCGACAAAAAGCGCTCCCTTTTCGTCGTTCCTAGCTTCGACACCCTTGTTTTAGAGCGCACATCTTTCCTCAGCCAATAAATCAATTGGCGGGATACCAGCCACCACCAGCAGTGCATCGATCGACATCGTTCTGTAAGCGCATACCACGCGCAGCACTACTTTTCACTGGCTTCTGAGTATTAGATGTCTATATTTATTTTTCCTCGGGGCCTTGTCAGCATAATCCTGTCTCACACTACTTTGGCTTCCATCAGATGGTCGTAACAGAGATGCGTCGACTTTATTTACCTTGTCAGTGGTACGCCTAATATATTCGATCTTTTAAATATCTTTATCGAGCCACACATTCAGGTACTTCTGTTTGCCAGAAAGTATAACCACTTCCGTCTTCTCATGAGTTAATTTCAGGCCAGTTTTTGGCATCCACATGGTAAGTCTCGCGATTCCATATGCCAAAGGTCCTTCTAGTGTACCTCCTTGCTGGTCACTATCATCCCAAGGTCCACCCCATCGTAGTTTCAAAGCAAAGGCACTAGGATGGAGCCCCGCGGCACTCCCATGGTTACCGTCATCGTATTTTGTCCTACTATAAGAGCCCTCACATTGAAGTAGCTATTTATCATGTTCAATACATAGCTAGCTCCTCAAGAAATCCAACGATTCTCTTAACATCAGAGGCAACTATAACGCAAAGCTGTAGCAACCGCTATCCATTGCTTCCATAAGCTGTACCATAAGTGCGTCTATGGTAGACTTTCCCTTTTAAATCCTTAAAGCGATTGACAGCTGGTTCTTTTCCGCGACGTATTTTCTTAGCCTACCTTCTATCAGTCGTTCTAGTAGCTATTCCAATGACCTAAGCATACACTGAAGTCTGCCAAACTCTTGCGTCTGCTGCTTTAGGATTAGACCTAGTAGTTTAGCTCGATGGTGTTAAGTTAGCCTTTGAAATAACGAGATGGTAGGCAGCAGTCATTTGGATCTGTACGTTTACGTTTTAACCTCATTCGGTATCTTTTCCTGTGTAATTACTATGATCTCTGTCACTTTCTATTTTTCATATATTGGGCTATGTGAGGCATGTGTTGCAAACGAATTTATCATTACACTGCATGGATACGCCATCATATACAATTGTTTCAGCACATCTTCTGTAATCAAGACGAATCATGGAGCCTTTATAACATTGAGGTAGGGCATAATTTCTGATACATTTTCTCCAGCGATAAGAGCTGAATTTCATTATTTTTTTCAAGGAGATTACGAGGGATGTCTTTTAAGTTTTGCATATGGAAATAAAACAACACGATAGGTAGTTTTAAATGACTTTATTGTTTTTCGAAGTATTCTCCTCGAAGATTAATACACATCTGCATGCGGTCGAACCAATTTTCGAAGCACTTATTCCACTCGTTTGCTGGCAGATCTAACACGGCATTTTTGAATGCGTCAACTGCTTCTTCTGGTGACTGGAACCTTTGACCACACAGTCTGTTTTTAATTTTTGGGAAAGTAAAGAAATCGTTAGGACTTAGATCGGGACTATATGGAGGATGGTCCAATAATTCCACTTTTTCTTCCGTTAAATACTGGCTTGTTTTTTGGGTTGTGTGCGAGCTTGCATCGTCTTGGTGGAGGATGATTCTTCTTTCGGGGTTGATTTTTCGAAGCTCGGTGATGACTTTTGGCAAACAATTGGTGATATAAAAATCTGCAGTAACAGTTCTTTGCTCATTAAGAGGAATTGTTGCAATATGACCCGCTTTTGACACAAATGTCGCGACCATCTTTTTCGAAGCACTTCGAGAACGGATGACTTTTATTGGCTTTTCTTCACCTTCGACCACCCAAACAGCCGACTGTCGTTTATTTTTTGGTTCATAACAGTAAATCCACGATTCATCACCACTAACAATGCTGTACACATTTTTTGACTTTCCGGAATTTAAACGGTCAAGCGTTTTTTGACACCAATTAACCCTGGCTGCTTTCTGCTCTTCAGTCAAAACAGCCAACGAGAAACTAATTTTCTTACTCCTAATTCTTCACCTAAATTTTTTTGAATTGAGGTCTTTGAGATGTTCTAGGACGTCTCAATCTCGCGATATGTCACATGTCTATCTTCAATGATGAGTTTGCGCACAGCATCGACGTTTTCCTGGGTGACTGCCGTTTTTGGTGCACCCACCCTGGGATCGTTGCTAAGACTCACCCGTTTGAATTCTCCATACCAACGGAAATTGTCGACTGATGTGGCGCTTCGTTGCCGAAAACAGACAGTAACTCAGCAAGGCATTTTTGTTGTGATTATTGTCTCTGAAAGTTGTAATAAATTATGGCGCGAAAATGTTCTCGGTTGAGTTCCATTTTTCTAATGACTTGGTGACACTTAAAAATTCACTGTAGTGAGAACACTGCACGTATTGTTGTGAAACTTTGAATTTAAGTTTACTAAAGAGTGAGGTTAAGATTCAGTACTGACGTTCGATTCGCGCGGCCTACTATGTTTCTATATGCAAAACTTAAAAGACATCCCTCGTATTACAAACATTTGATAACAGCTTTTCAAAACTGTCTAGTCAACACACCCTAGTAGTCAGTATAACCGCCATATCCGGATGTTCGGTTCGAACGAAGAATCTGAATCGGACGTGTCCGAAAAAGGAGTTCAAGTTCCCTTTCATAACAAGACCCGAGTTGAATATTAAAAGTCCATTAGAAACAAATCCGTTTTCTCCATCATTTGCGCGATCGATAATGAACTGTCTTCGTTCGTTTTTCACCATCACCTCTTTCAAACTGGTTCCATACAGCATGCGGCAACCTTGATCGGTATGTGTAATCTCATCTTACATCGTCCTTTCTCTCGTTCACGTCTCGCACTTGTATCCTGGTATTCTGGATTATATTCACGCGCTCATTATGAAATTTGAAAAGATTTTACGTTTAGAATGTATCGTTTCACTCTCGTCCCACGTCAGTAGACGAGGAAGCATTGTAATCGGTATGCTTTAAATTCTAAACTGTCGATCTTAATACAGGGTGTTCCCCAATTGAGTGTCGACATACAAGAAGGCGTGTTTTGGGTCTATTTTAAGTGAAAACTTCATAAGCATCTTAACTTTTGAGATACATGCTAAGGTTTTCAACATATAAAGTCGAAGCTCTCTTCTTGAAATAAAAAAAAGGAATATGTTTATGAACAACAGAAACGGTATTCATTGTTTCAAACAAAAATCCTGCATCGGTTCAAAAATCGAGTGATCAAATTTGCTTATAATAGATGAGGGATATCAAGAAAAAAATATTTTATGAGAAATTAGTGTCCTGCAAAATAGGTAGGTGAAATTCCGTACCGGTGAAAATGATAAAAAATGTAGTGCATCAAAAATGCCTCTTGAATGGACCCAATGTATACTTTATCTGAAGTCACTTGAAACACTGTGAAATACCGGGTGCGTTTTATATAACTATATTTAACACGCTCTGTTGCTGCAAAAATCGCCAAATTTCGCAGCAAATATAAGATCAAAGGCAGTTTCACCGGTCCACGTGGAGTAAAGCACGCCTATGCGTGGACATAGCCAATGAGAAAGCGCGTATTTCAGAGCTCGGAACAAGTGCAGGTGACTACTGAAAATTGAAACAGTTTAGCCAGTGCCGAGTAGCGGTGAATAAACGTGTTTTATTTAGTCGGTCCGTGTTTTTTCATAGATTTTATTAGTTTGTGTGTTTTTGACTTTTGAATACTCAGTTTACTTGTTGATTTGATTGTTGCGTTGATTGTTCTTGTGTGTCCTAAATATGGCTCTTTGGAGACCTTGGGAAAATGCTCCAAGCCACGAGGAGATGGTTGATGAACCTGTGCAGGCAGAATTCTTTCATAAAGATTTAGAGGAACAGACCCAAAGAGTAATCCTAAATATGTATGATTGTCTGAAAAAGGAAAATCCAGATTCCTCGCAAAATCAAATTTTAAACAGAATTTGTATCCTGACAAAAATTAGTCGGTCTACCATTTATCGGGTTATAAAAAGGGGAGATGTAGTCAACCATTCCTTCCACAGAAAGCGCATAGGGCAAAAATTAAAAAGAATAGACGTCGGTTTTCAGGAAGATATTCGTCGTATAATATACGGATTTTATAAAGAAAATTTGGTGCCCACGTTGGAAATGATACGGGATAAATTAAAAGATTATCCTGAAGATTTTTATAATTACAAATGCTTAGACTCACTGCACCGTATTGTAAAACTGTGTGGTTTTCAATACAAAAAATTAGATAAAAGAATGGTGATTATGGAGTCGTCTCGAATCGTTGAATTGCACCAAGAATTTTTGCACAAAGTTAAAATCTATAGAGAGCAGAAAAGATATCTGATTTACCTGGATGAAACGTGGTATGATACCCATGATGTTGTGCAGTACGGCTGGGTTGACGACAGCAACAAGTGCATTTTAAATGCACCATGCAACCGTGGAAAACGAATCATTATTCTCCATGCTGGCAGTGAAAATGGATTTATACCTAATGCCTTGCTGTTATCTGCCAAAAATATCAAAGAATCATGTGCCGACTATCATGAGGACATGACCTCCGACTTATTTGAAAAGTGGATGGAGCAGCAGTTAATACCGAACATTTCCCCAAATTCAGTGATTATTATGGACAATGCGCCATACCATTCCCGACAGAAAAACAAAATTCCGAATACAGGCACAATAAAACAAGACATTATTGATTTTATGAAGGATAAGGGAATGGAAATACCACAAAAATCAACCAAAGCCATATTATTGGATCTTATTAAAAGACAAAAATTTGAAAAAGAGTATGTTGTTGACAAACTGCTTCAGCAAAATGGTCATGAAGTATTACGTCTACCTCCCTATTACTGCATTTTTAACCCGATTGAGTTGGTCTGGGCTGTTTTAAAAAAAAAGTAAGAAAATCAGACCCCTCAATTAAGTGAATCGCTATTGGCCACAATAAGAGATGCAGTATCTCATATTGCTGCCACAGACCTATGGAAGCAGTGTTCTAGGCATATTATTGAAAAAGAAAATGAATATTGTGTTTTGCCTCCTGTAAATCCCGTTGTAATTCATCTACAAGATGACTCTAGCGACAGCTCCGAAGGCGAGGATGATATATAAATACCTATAATGTAAGTCTTTATATACCTTTTTATATACCTACCTGCTATGTAAATATTTGCCTATGTCAAACGTTGGAATTCTGTAATTTTTCCATTTCTTAACTTTCAGTCAACATAAATTAAACTCCCAATATAAGTATTTTTTATCCCAAATCAAAAAAATAAGAAGATAGTAAAATCCATTTATTGTGATATAAAAACATTATTATTATCGTTCTAAATAAATGCCGCACGCCTATGATACGTCATGAAATTACAAAGAACGCGCCGACCAAAGGTTTTTATGCTATTTCAAGTGACTTCAGATACACCATACACATTTTTGAATTGTGTATTGTATCGAATCTGTTTAAGATCGACTCCGGATTGGCCCTAACGGAGCTCCATTTTAGGTCAGAATAAAAGGTCAGGATCGCCAAAAAGTCTGCAATATTGCATCATTGGTTCGCTTGGCAACACCGCATCTCGTAAATTCCAGGCAAGGTTTCCACCTCCATGATCATAAACGAGCTTTTTTGGACAGTACCATCCAGCGCTCATTGGGGAGTCGTCCTGGTAATGGTATTTGTTACATTTTACGACCGATCGCTGTCGAAAAATGTAACAATAACTCAGGATGTGTTGATTTTATCACCATCGGTGGAAATCAAAGATAATTCTAAAATACAGTAAAACACTAAGTCGCATCATGATTGAAATAAACAATTCTAATCAAAATGAAAACAAAATATTAAATTAAATGTTCGAGCAGGCCTCCGTCTTGGGTTTGACAATAACCTAACCTATTGCAGAAGCATGTGCGAACATTTTCTGGAGTAACATATTGGCAACGCGGCAGATTGCACGATCTTCTGCGTCACCGTCGCTAGGCAATGTTGTATTGACCTTCGCTCTTCAGCCGGCTTCCATCTCTTTCTAACATGTGCTGATATACACTTCTCGCGCTTATCTCTCATACACATTGAACTCATGCCGTCAGAAAAATTTGGTTTTCCCTGTATACCATAAAACCATACAAATTGCAATGCACATTTTTATTAAATTGTGGAACATATCTTTTATTATACTATGAACTTTTTAAAAGTGGTAATGGTCTATGAGACGCAAGGAGGTTGACCACAACCGTGTATCAGGTATTAATCAATCAATCAAAATTCATTCATCTTTCATAATTAGCATGTAAGATAGACAATAATGACCTTCAAGTGTTGCAAACTTCCAAAATTCCTAATTTTAGAAGTATACAACTTTAATCAAGATAACATTCTTATCTTTAACGTTTCATACTATAATAATAGAATAGAAAGGATTTATTTAGCTTTAAGCTACTTCAAACAATAATAAATATTATTTACAAAAATATGTTAAATTTACAACGAGGTCGTCACATCAAACCAAAATAGTCCCTCCGAAGTCTCTATTTGAAAATTTTAGCATTACTAGATGTTTTTACCTTAACAGGCAGATTGTTGTACATTTTTAGACCTTCAACAAACATTGACTTTTCTAAACCTTTAAATCTAAATCTTTGTATATGGAAATTTTCTTTTGATCTAATGTCGTAACCTTGCATTTCACATCTTTTTTTTAGAAACTGTTCAATGTAAGGTTGAGCCTGATTATTGATAATTTTATATAAAAGAATTAAATTTGCCTCTTGAATAATTTGGTGTATGTTTAAAAAATGTAATGCCTTTAGCATATCCTCTATATGGGTATACCTGCTACAATTTAACAAAATCCACATACATTTATTTAATAGAATTTGCAACCTTTGCTTTTGCTCATTTGTGCATGTAATCAAAAGTGATGCACAATGTGTAAAATGGGGAAAAATTATTGTATTGATTCTCACAAGTTCTACGAAAATACCCTATCTTTTTGCCTAATTCCGACACATATAGTCAACATGTTTGTTGAAAGTTAGTTGCTGATCTATTATAATACCTAAATACTTAACACTATCTACAAAATCAAGTACCTCTCCCTCAATTTTCACTGGCATATTTAAATCCATCAATTTCTTGCAATTATTCTTCGAACCTATAATCATACATTTCGTTTTCCTCACATTTAATTTAATCTTGTTTGTTTTTAACCATAAACTAAGTTCACTATTCATTACATCTACAATTTCGGTACTTACTGAACCACTAAGTGAAATTAATGTATCATAAATATGATATAATAAGATTATAAAAAGGTGGTTTTCATTCATAAATATTGACTTATAGGGTTTTTTAGAACTTCATTTTCATTATCTGTTGATTCTATAATTTGAGAAGTACCGCTCGGATATTGATGAAGTTTTCTGACTACCATGTCAAAGGACGAATTAGCCTGGTAGGTTTTCGAAATCAATCTAGTCTCTCCGAAGCTACGAGAAAAAACAAAACATAAAAAACGAAAAATCGATCAAATTTCCTTTTTTCATGTTTCATTTCATATTTAGGAAAGTTTTTGTAAGGGTTCTACTATTAAGAACCTTCTGTTCTCGGTAATACTATGCAAGTATGCACCTATCAAACAAATCAAAATGTTGATAAGTTCCAATCACGCCAATTGAATACAGATGCAGGCAGGCCATAGGCGTGCGGCGTATATTTTACTAAAGGTTGGCGAAAATTCGAGTAGCGCTTTTTGGTATCATAAGTAAATTTAACGTAGCAGTATTTTGAACAAGCTTTGTGTCAAGCGGGTTCACTCTAAATTTCACATTCAATGGGTTTGATCAATTTCGTTTAAACATTCGTTTATACAGGGTTATCCAAATTAAGTGTCCACCATTAGTAACTTTGTTATTAGTGAAAATACAAAGTTGTTTGAATTAGCAAACTAGTAGCATTTTTAACGCTGGTAAAAATGAGAAATAAAAAAAACAATTGAGAGTCGTTATTTTGATTTTTTTCAGTAAAATAACATTTTTTTAAATGGAAACCCCTGTATATTATATTTTTTTCTGTTAAAGCATCAAATTTTAAACAAAAAAGTTCATAATGACTTTTCCGCTAAAGTCAAAAATAAAGTCAAAATAACGATAAATATTTTTAATTATTTGCAGTATTATAATATTAAGACGGCTATGAAAACAACATGGCGTTCGCGATTTGACAGCATTAAGATAAGCGACAAATTGTTAAACTGGACATACTCGCAACTAGAAGGCTTTGGAAAACAATGATAAAATCAAATAACGTCAAACATTAGTGTAAATACTTGTTTATAAGCTTTATTGTGTCATTAATTTAAAGAAAAATGTTCTCCCATGAAGAAAAGTGTGATATGTTAGAATGCTATTTAGTGTGCAGAAAATCCTCCTTGAGAGCAAGAGAATACTACAGTGAATTATATCCCGCTCGCATTCAACCGTATGAACGATATTTTCTGAGACTTTATCGAAAATTTAGGGGCAACGAAAATGTTTTTGCTAAAACAAGGGCAAAAAAAGAATTCATAATAAGCGAGGCCACGGAAATTGCAGTTATTGGATATTTTGAAGATTATCGTGAGAATTCAATAGCAGATATTCTCAAGGACTCTAATTTCAGTTATGGTACTGTTCAAAGGATTTTAAAAAAATACAAATTTATTCCGTATAAGTACCGACCAGTTCAAACGCTTTTGGCAGGGGATCCAGAGAGAAGACTTGTTTTTTGCCATTGGTATCTTAGCTTCTGTCGCCAAAATGTAAATAACTTTCGTTACCTTTTATGGACAGATGAATCAAATTTTTCAAATTCTGGAATGTTTAATAGAAAAAACCACCATTATTGGTCAAGAGAAAATCTTTTGTTAGTACATCCAAGAGGCCCACAAGTCCGTTTCAGTTTCAACGTTTGGTGCGGTATAATTGGTTCAAAAATTGTTGGCCCGTTCTTTTATGAGGGAACCCTAACTGGTGAAAGATATGTGGAATTTATGTCAGAAATTCTGACTAATTTCTTAGACGAATTGGATCTTATAAGTAGACATCATCTGCATTTTCAGCAAGATGGCGCACCTGCCCACAACTCCAGAGGTACTTATCATTTTCTAAGTACTACTTTTAATGATCAGTGGATAGGAACAAATGGCCCAATACAGTGGCCTCCCAGATCACCAGATCTAAACCCACTTGATTACTTCTTGTGGGGTTACTTAAAGAACCAAATTTACAAGCGAAGGTACGATAACCTTGACGCGTTAAAGACTGCAGTTAGGGAAAAGATAACCCAGATAGATGGTAGGACCATACTTAAGACAGTTCGAGCAGTTGAAAAACGTGCCCAAAAATGTATTGAAGAACAAGGTGGTGTTTTCGAGGATCTTCTTTAAAAAAAATTGTTATTGTATTTTGTAAGATTATAAGTTGATGTTGAAAATAAAGTTTGTCGATACAATTTAATTGTTTCAGATTGGAGGCCATAACTTCAACAATTTGTAACCTAGGAGAAAAGTTATTGTAAGCTTTTTTGTTTAAAATTTGATGCTTTAACAGAAAAATATATAATATACAGGGGTTTCCATTTAAAAAAATGTTATTTTACTGAAAAAAATCAAAATAACGACTCTCAATTGTTTTTTTTTATTTCTCATTTTTACCAGCGTTAAAAATGCTACTAGTTTGCTAATTCAAACAACTTTGTATTTTCACTAATAACAAAGTTACTAATGGTGGACACTTAATTTGGATAACCCTGTATATGGCGTTAAGCCTGGAAATAAATCGAACATAATTTAATTAATCTCATAATTGCATATGAAGTACATAGTCAACCTACTTGACGCCAATTTCATTACTCAAACCTTAAATACTATATGGTAACTTAAAAATGCTTTTTAACATGACATCACTAATGAAACTAAAATCATTCGAATAACTGCGGTGAAAAACGAAAGGTCCATTCGATTGAAAATACATATATTCAAGCTTGATTGATATCAGTCATATATCCCCCCTAACAACTGGTTTATTTTAGCCTTGCTCGGTATGCAATCGCTGCAAGTCGTATCATCCTTTCTCTCGAATGCGATTTATATCCACCGGCATGCAGTTTGATCGGAATTTATTTCAGTTGTAAAACAGTAGCCACCGTAAACCACAGAAAGCAGTTACCATAAATTTGAAGAGATTCTGCAATCTTTAAATGGTGGAAGCCGGTGGATGCAGACAGGATATCGTATATCGTCTATTCACTTTAGCCAATAATGGAGAAAATTAATGAGGAAATAGTTATGTTATGCGGTATTTATGGTTGCGAATTTATCGAATTTTTCGAAGCGTTGCTATTCAATCACTATAAAGTATTCCCATCATCTGTGGTATTCGATGAAGACGATATCAAATTTTGATGGAATTTTGAAGCAAGGTCACTACTATTACAAGTACGAAGTTGTTTTGCAGGGTTTGAAAATCGGTCCAGTGGCGGCGGGTAGTGAGCGAAAAACATATTCTACAGGGTGGTCAATATACAGGATGACTTCGAAGTTGAGTCATTTATTTTAACAGTGAGTAGATCTGATCAAAAGAAATGTTTTTTCCTTTAACATTTTTGTGGTAAAATTAAAGTAACAAAGTTATAGCCCTTTAGAAGTTTGAGTACCGCCATGTCTCAATAATAATATTATGTGCTCGTGTTTGGCAACAACGGATATAATCCGCCTTATCGGTTCGTCGCATCGGAAACAAAAAAGCGAAAGAATTTGAAACGCTTATCACGATGTTTTTACTACAATTTTATTCAGTTGTATTCAGTCAATGTGTCAGTCGGTAACGCGTGAGTGAATAGTGGTGTTTGTTGCGTGGCTCAAACGAAATAAAAAATGGCACATGTTTACTAAAATGCTGAACTTGTGGACATGATGCTTATTTACGGGGGGAGGGTCTTTACAAAATGCTGCCGCGGCATCACGGATTTATGCGGATCGGTTTCCCAATCGAGTGCAACCAACCCCTCGTGCCTTTGTTAATGTAGTACAAAGGGCTCGTGAATCAGGTGACTTAAGACCTCACAGGGGAGCGCATGCCGGTGCTCCAAGACCGCACGATCAAATACAGGTCCGCACTGAAATACTTGTCGGGAGGATACTTTATAAAACAAGGTAACATTTTTTTTATTTTTACACACATATTTTGGTTTATCTTCCTTCTACAATCATTATCTGAAAATTAATGACTCAACTTCAAAGTCACCCTGTATAACTGACTGATTTAAATTGCACGCCATTTTTGATACACGCATTTTAGTAGGTGGCGTCGTAGTAGTTGTTTAAAGCACGTGTCCAATTCATCATGTAGCGCTACACAATCCCACAACGCATCCGTATCGTTAAAATGTTTTACTTAAATGATGAGTCGATTGTTGCAAAGATTCGGAGTGTCAACACCATTCGTCAGTTGGTGTGGAAATTTGAACAAACCAGTGAATTTATGGACTTGCCAAGGTGGGGCGGTGTTCGAACTGTTCGTACTCCGCAAAATATCGAGAGAGTTCGTGAAAGTGTAGTGGGGCGCCCTGGGACGTCTACCAGACATCGTTCTCAAGAACTGGGCTAGAAAGTCGCCGACAATACAGTCATGCAATATTGCAACTTAATACAAAAAAAAAACGATTTCTACAGACAAGTGATAATGAGCCCACTTCGTTATGAAAAAATTTTTTAATAAGCAGAATTGTCGTATCTGGGCATTAGAGAACCCTCGTGGCATCCATCAACGACCACTACATCCTCGACGAGTCGCAGTTTGGTGTGGTGTTTGGGTGTCATTGGCTTTACTTCCTTGAAGACGCTGCTTACTATCATTGGCGAGCACTACCGTGATATGGTGCAAAACCTCTGGCTCCTCAAAACCAACAATTTAACATGCAAAATAAGTTGTTCCAGCAAGACGGAGCAACTTGTCACACAGCTAGGGAAACAAAGAATCTTTTGCGAACAATATTTCCGGGACGTTCAATTTGTCGATTTGGTGATGTCTGACTGACCACCGAGGTCACCGGATTTAACGGCTCTTGACTTTTTTCATGGGGATTTTTGAAAAATAGGAAGCGATTGAAAATATTCCTTTCGAAACCTACCAAAAAGTGATGGAAATCAAGAGAACTCAGGTAGGACATTTGTCTCATATTATTTTTCATACACAATTTCCAAGTTTCAAAAAAAGATTAACATGAACAAAATGGACGTATTTTATTTCATTCCACAAATATTTAAGATACAAACCAGTCAGTTACATATCGGCCACCCTGTATATAATGGTCAACCTTTGTTTTTGTATGTTGTATGAGAATAATATTTGTAAAGTTAAGCCATTTGCAGTGGTCGAAATCTGAAAACTAGTTAAGCTTCGTTTTCGTCAATTTTTTACCTTCAGATGAATTTAGGGCATGATCGAAAAATATTCTAGTGTTATTAAATTACACAAGATTACATTTTTCAGATTGCAGACGTTAATTATTCGTATGCAAAGTACTGATTCAATCTGCTTAATTCCATTTTTTATCAAAACCCAAGATTCAACATTGTTAACATCTTATATCTCAACGCAGTCTGATTTGTCCAAGACCAGGAAGCGTGCGTCTTCACCAGTAACAAAAATCTGAAACAGAGAAAGTGAAGGGGTTTCGTAGCATCCACAAACGGCATGTTCCCATACTTTATAAATCAACTAGAATAAAACCATTGCAAGTGGACTTCGACGTCTATGTCTTGGTAATTGTGTACCAAGTCGCATTGCATAATGCAAGAAAGTCGGTATAGCATTGTAGGATGATACTCTTTGTGTTGCGTTCTGCGTTAGTTTATTTTCTCATGATTGTGGATCAATTAAAACAATGGAAAGCGAGTGCTTGTTAACCTGTAAGATCGCTTATGCGATGGTAGAAACGACTAGAAAAAGATGGTGTTAAGTAGGTTGACTCTGCATTTCCCATGGTGTCATCAACTATTGAAATCTTAGTTTTTTTCTTATCAAACACAAATAATAAAAATGTATCAGGGTGTTATAGGTTTAAAATATTAACAATGAATATTTTGATAACATATAGTAGAAAACACCAACTTTATCACTCCCTAATCAAATTTGCAGCATAAAAATAACACATGTTGCAATTACAGCATATCAACCTATTTTCATTTCAATGCAAAATAAGTCTATAACCCATAGGTGGCTGTGAAAAATAAAAGCCATGACAATTGTTTTTATTAATCCCAGCTGTCAGAATACGTTTAAAATAGTTTTGGGTAGTTAACGTTTTCAAAATGGGTAGAGGAAAGGTTATTAGTGACAAAATTCGGTTACTGATAAATTTTTAAATTCTGGGAAATCAAACTCAGAAATTGCAACCTTGTTAGACTTATCGCGGTACAGTGTGAGAAATATTGTTAGAAGATATAACGTAACTGGTTCAGATAATATTAAGAGGGATTTAGCACTTGCAAGGTACGTTTTCTTATAAAAAAAAAGTGAAGTAAAAACCCTAAAGTTGCACAAGTTGTTTATAGGCCAAAAAGAAAAGCCACTATTAACTCCACTGTAAAAGAAAAATCGGCTTAGATGGGCTAAAGAGCATAGACAATGGACACATCAACAATGGTGTGCAATACAATGGAGTGATGAGGCCCGATTCGAAGTTTGTGTTGGTGACAGTCGCAGTAGAGGTATTCGCAAAAAAATGAAGCATTCCATGTTGACTGTCTGAAGAGAAAAGTGAAATTTCCAGCAACCACTATGGTCTGGGGCAGTATGTCATCAAAAGGAGTAGGAAAACTTCATTTTATTGATGGACAAGTGGATACAAACAAATATTTGGCAATTTTAGAAGAATCGCTTTTACCAGTGATGGAAGAATGTTTGACATCCGGCCAAGATTTTGTGTTTCAGCAAGATGGTGCAGCGTGCCATACCTCAAAAAAGGCTATAAAATGGATGGAAGAAAGTAATGTACCACTTTTGAAATGGGTTTCTAGCAGTCCCGATCTGTCACCTATTGAAACTTTGTGGCTCGAGATGAAAAAGGTTCTACGACAACATCCTGCTCGTACAATCACCGAACTGAGACAAAAGCTTCAAGAAATATGGGATTGTTTTACACCAAATTTTTGCCAAAACTTGGTTAACACTATGCCCCAAAGAATTTCAGCCGTAATAAAAAATAAAGGTGATGTTACCCTTATCTTTCAATTGTTGCTTTGTTAACTTCGCGCATTTATTCGCACATTGTTTATTTGTTCAGATGTTCTATTAGTTATAGGTCTAAGCGATTTCAAATACGTATTTTTTACGACTAGAGTGTATCTAAAATGTTTTTGAGAAAATAGATTGTTTTAGAAGTAAATAGTTTCGTCATGTTTAGTTTATAAAGGCATATTTTGGTACAAATCTTGAAGTGGGCCAACTGAAGTGGGAAGGGGCTCGTACTAACAACAAAACATTGAGATATACCTTCGCTCTGTTAATGTACTAGCTTGACTAGAAAATTGGAAGCTTGGCAACCCTGCCTGAATTGCCCCTGACTTGTGTCATGTCAATGTGTTTAGATGTGAATTGTAAATGTCGAGAAGTTTAAGCCCACGTTGTAAAGTTACTGTTCAAATTTATTGTTTAAATAAAGGTTCTGCTCTTTAACTGTGCACGACTTCCACTCCAACAAAAACTTAACACGCCGACCCCCTGCAGCCCCCAATTTTAACCCCTACAATTTTTTTTTAAATCATCGGGAGCCGCTTTTCGTTTTGTGGCTGTAGCTTCGCCGTCACTTGAGACGATTTTTAAAAACTACAAAGCTTTTTCATCCTTGGCATAACCTCAGAAAATTGCGATACATCCCCCTAAAATCCCAAATTTTCCAAATTTTTAGCTCTAAAAAATTTTACGAAATTGGTCAGGATCCTCTGAAACGTCAAAAAATGCAGATTGGACGATTTTCATTTTTTCGTTTTTGTCTAACAGATAGACCGACGGAAATGAGAGAAATTACATGCGTAATATTACATGTCGTATAATATCCAAAAACCACATACATTTATTCGCGATTACAATACTTCTTCGCCGTGAGGAGTAAAATTTATTATCTCAGATAGAATAAATAAGAAACAAGGCTACAGGTAGTTACAATAACAACCCGATTACATAAAATCGATCTAATACCATAAATAAAATGGCGTTAGTAGCACTTAAACTTAATATTGTATTCATGACAATAATCTGCTTTTGGGCATGTAAACATTGTTGTCTGACCCCGATATGCGTATAAATTCATTTTATAAGAATGAGGTAACTGGTGTATCGCGTGATCTATTTGGGCACAAGTAGGAAAGATTGATATTCTATTTGTGCACTCTTTACGTGATTAAGTGCTTTTATATGAAACAAATAAATTACAACTTCTTGTGGCAATTCTTATTTTGGTTATGTAGAAGATACGTTTTCGACACATGGTTTTTTCGTAGTGAAATAGCCGGGAAGTCTAAATATCAAGGTATTTTAAATTCGACCCTCACCATCGCGATCTCGGAAATGGTAAGAGAAGCCTTAAATGGTAACAAAGTTGCCTATTTAGGTAACTAACAAAGTGCCGCTTAGAAAGTTTGGAAATTCAAAGTACTTCCGGAGAGATACGGAGAAAACATAATTTTTCCAAAATCGTTTAAATTTTTTCTTGACTTTATTTGCAGTGGGATTCCATTGTACGCTAACATTGCCACTTTTTCTCCGCTACAAGATGGCATAATTAGAATTTCAATATGACGTTTTGTTTCTTGTCTTTCAGCATCAACTTCATTTTTTCTTACGGAGGCCATATTGAATTTTTGCGCAGATGAATAGAGTTTTTAATTCTGATTTCAAAAATGTATATGGGTTACATTGGCCACACCTTAGATATTCCAGAAAAACAGAAGTTCTCAGGTAGGCCTTGAAATTATCAAATTTCATTTATCTCGTATACCATACTCAATTTGAACATAGAAACAAAGTCTGGCAGAGTGAGAAGAAGAGAGATAAATCGAGCAGTGAACAATGTACAGAAAAGAGTCAGGCTTTGCCTACAAAATAACGGACAGTCATCTGCTATGATTAACGTCGGCTTATTGATGATTATTTTTTTATTACCATCAATAACATTTCCACTTTGGGTTCAGGTTTCCATACCTTTTCATTTCCTTATATACTAAGTGACATATAAATCCGGACACCCAGTTTAAATGGTTTTATTATAATAAATTTTTTTATAAGTACTTAATGAAGCATAATAAGTAAATGATAAAAATTTCAAAATGATTGCACTGCTTTAAAGCCCTTTGACCTTTAATAATGTGTGGATGCACCCTGATGTGCTACGCATTCTCCAACGCGCCTAGGCATGCTTCTGATCAGGTGGTCAATGTCCTCCTGTGGTATCTCATTCCAGGCAACCACCAACTCCTCTCGAAGTGCTTCTAGAGTCTGAGGAGGACGTTGCAAATTGAGTAATCTCCTACCCATCATATCCCACACGTGCTCAATTGGGGATAAGTCGGGAGATCTTGGTGGCCATGGTAACAATGTGACATCATTATGTTGAAAGAAGTCTATTGTGACTCTTGCAACATGTGGTCGGGCATTATCTTGTTGGAAATTTGGATCTGCCAGGGTGTCAAGATAGGGTAAAAGATGGGGTTCTAGAACTTCGTGGATATAACGCTGCGCGTTCATGTTACCTCTGATGAAGATTAAAGGTGACCTGGAACCATAAGCTATAGCACCCCAAACCATAACTCCAACAGTGTGATGAACATGTCCTCCTTTCACCACGTCGCCTTCTAACCCTGGCACGACCATCACCTAAACAAAATCGAGACTCGTCACTAAAGACAATACTGTTCCATTCCTGATCCCAGAGTGACCGTTGTCTGCACCACTCAAGGCCATTACGTCGGTGTTCTCGAGTTAAAGGGAGGACCCAGTGTGGCCGGTATGAAAACAAGCCAAAACTTCTCATTCGTCGGTAAACACTTCGCATGCCAATAGGTCTTCCGTGTTCTGCAAACCATTCATTTGCAATGGATCTTCACGGTCTGTTGTTCTACGGCGGCGTCCAGTGCCCCTTGCTCTTTGCGTACGGCCTTCTCGAAGCCATGCCTGACAACACCTAACCACAGTGTCTACACTTCTTTGCACTCTAACTGCAATTGCCCGAAAAGAAAGTCCAGCTTCCCGAAGTCCCACTATACGGCCCCCCTCAAACTCACTATGTTGACGAAATCGTACAGGTCTCCGTACTCTAGGCATCGTAACCGATCGTAAAGGATGTCAAGAACCAAAATCCGCCAACGTTGATTCTTTACTGCGGCTGAAATATTCATTTTTAGAGCATTAGTGAATTAAAAAAAAGCAGTATAAAACCGGAATGTTCAACTGATAAGGCTGAAAATTTTTTCACTTGTTATTTACAGTAAGATAAATACATTCACCAACTTTTATTAAAATAAAACCATTTAAACTGGGTGTTCGGATTTATATGTCACTTAGTATAATTATTGTCATCCAACAACAAATTCATGGCAAGCTAAGAAAATACATCACTGAATTCAGGACTGAAAAGCCTATTTGAATGTACAAAATTCCAATATAGCGTCCATATGAAAAAACAAATTTGGTGATGCAAGTCGAAATGAGAAATGTCGAATTGAAACCTTTACTATGCCAATATTGTAACAATGACAAAATGCAATTTATTTTGAAATCTCGTCACAAATAAAGACAGGAAAAGATTAAAGCGATTTTGGGATTAATTGATATACGAAGCAAATAACTATCTGAAAATGTCAAGGCCTACCTAGGAAATTCATTTTAAAGGCAAATAATGAATAATGATAAAAGATTCAGGAAGTGTTGGCAATGTTACCTTTTGAAAAATGTCAATGCACTAAAAACTATTAAAACTCATCTCATGTCTTGGTAACAACAAAAAAAGTGATGGAAACTACCGTTTCTATCGCTAGATTTTCGAACCGACACATATGCTGCGCAAATATGGGATATTTTTGAACAAGGACAAAATTTTGGAATGCGTGCAAATAAAATAGCACCTTGATGACAAAGGTGATGTATATTAATTTTATTTTCATTCAAGCTACAGCTTTTGTTTTTGTACTAGTACGTTCACAATAAAAATAGAAATACAAAAAATTACCAGTTGCGTGGCTTTCTGTAATTTATAGTGAAAGCTCAAAAATAGATCCGTCTACAAAGTGTTGGCAATGTTACATACTTTAACAAAGAAACATCTTGCTTATAACCAGAAAGTATAAGCGCTGACTCATTTTGGTGAGATGATCGCAGTTGATAACATTTAACTGCCTCATTAAAAATGACCCTGGCAATCTTCTGAATTTCCTTTATTTCCCCTTTGTGAATGTCGGTATTTATTCATGTATTTTTTATATTGTAATACAATTCAGATATAGCTCTTTTATGCATGCCAAAAATATACCCTCCACTGTACTCGATCATATTAGGCTTAGGCCATACTGAGCAAACCTCAAAAATATCAAACCACTGTACATTAGACTAGATTCAATAAATCCCTTACCATTTTTTGATTGTGGTGAATTTTTTGTGCAACATTGAGATACTTGACGCAAATGACATTAACCTAATTTAACAAGATGCATTCTTCCATCGGATGAAAGTGAATGTCTGTTGCGGACATTCATGTTAATCTTTCCACGTGAGAATCTAGTAGTTCTAGAGCTCGCATATTTGATTTAATGTTGACAGTTATCTGAGCATCCAATGATTGAGACTGAAAAAATCTCAAGAGAGCCACTACTTTCATAGCGTGTTGAGGTATTTCAGTCAATGATCACACAGTTAATACATTACTTCTACTTGGATTCAGTTACTTCAGTTAAGAAAAATCTCATAACATTGCGATTGTTGCCAATAACTATTCAATGATGGTGCAATTATTGCTTCTCGTGGGAAAGCACGTGATGAAAATACAGGAAAACCAAATTTGTCTGACGGCTTGAGTTCAATGTGTACGAGATAGAAGCGCGAGAAGTGTGTATCAACACGTGTTAGAAAGAGATAGAAGCCGGCTGAAGGGTGAAGGACATCACCACATTGCCTAGCAACGGTCGTGGAAACTGCCGCGTTGCCAATACGTTACACAAGGAAAGGTTCGAACAGTGGGTTAGGATAGAACCAAAAAGTTGTTTTTGAAGACGATTTATAGATTCTAAATATCTCGTAGATGACATCTTTTCATATCCTTTTATGAAGGCAAAAAAAAACGATAACTTTATTATCTATTATCGGAAGATTTCAATAACTGCATGCCCTACTCTCTTATAGATGGTGCTAGGATCTTTCAGATCATTTTTTGGGCACCGGAATGACTATCTTTAGGTAGAATACGTTAATCAATGATTTCGACTAATGCAAAACAAACTTCGGTAGACACACGATTGGCATCACCAAAAAGCAAAGTACGAACGTTGAAGTTAATTTTAAATTAGACAAACAAAAAGTGGGTTAATAACATCCCGGACTACGAAAATTAAGCGGCCTTTCATCACTCCGCACTGCTCCAGAGGCTTCTGCACATTTTCCATTAATGTCAGAATGTATAAGCGAGAGGTGAGCGGCAATTACTGCGATAGTACTGATGGTCCTCATAAGTTGCGTAACGACAATCCACAAAGGCAAACATTACTGCATTACCTCCGGCCGCTATTATTGTTATAAACGTCATCACGAGCAGATGGTACCTGTTTCATTAGATTGATAGGAAACAATGACCCATAGGATCAATGCGTGAGCTACACAGATTTCCTGATTGTTATACGACCCACTGTAGAAAATCTGAGGTTTTCATATTGGGATTTAATTATATTATTTTCCATCTGTTCGGTTAGTCGGTTCTTTTTGGGCGGTTTTTACGTGAAGGAAAACCTTAAAGATGTCCATGAGGATATTTCCTGCAGTTATATGCCAATCTCTCGAGATAAAACCAAAAACACAAAATCTCGAAAAGTCTAGGCAGCTTAGCGGCGATCTTACAAGTACAATTGATCTCATACAAGATTCAAATTAACTCTAAGGGTCGTATCGTCAGTCGTTCCTACAATAATTGTAGGACGCCTTTATGGCCCGCTTGATTGTTATTTTCAATAAGATCCTCAGTAATATGTCATTTCAATCTACTCTGCTAGGGTGAACTCTTTGATTAGTCGAATTAGGGACTCTATCGCAAATCGTTCTTTTTGATCGGTGGAATTTTGCGTCTGCCTTGCAAATTGCATCTCAGCTGAAATGGAAAAATTGGTTTTTGTAGCTAAGCCATATATGAAGCATTTTTTGATTTAATGTAGGAATTAGGGACCCATCTTACACAAATCGTATTATTTTTACATTTTACAAGAAATCGACCATATTCTAGGTCCATTACTTCAGAAACGCCTTATCATTGGTCGTGTATTTATGTTACGCTATTAATAAACCTAGTTCTTTTTGAATAATTGCGATACGAGCGCACGACTGCTGCAACTGATTCATCGAATTGTTTACGTTTGATATTATTGTTGAAAATATGCCTTGAATTATTGAATACTTTTATGCAATTTTTTATTGCTAATATTTTTTATTTAATTACGCTTTCAGTACAGTACATATTTACTTAAAAAAAATGACAGAACTTACCGGTACGTGGCGATACACACCACCAATTCCCACGATTTGAAAAAAGAAAAAACCAACATCCGTAAATCACTTAAAGTTACAGTTAAATGTATTAGTAATCGCAACAACACGCGATGATACATTCAGTGCAGGCGGAGTACGACGTTGCCAGTTGTGTGAGGGATATTGTTTGTCTGTTTTTCTTCGGTAAATTGTATTTAATAAGCACGAAAATTATTTTCTAAGGGGCAATTAATAAATAGATGTATTGATATATTTTACGCTATTAGGCATTTGAATTTAAATTATTAAGGTGCAAAATTAATTTATTTCATGACTAAAAAGAAATAAGTTCAGCATTTTTTTGCTCTGTAACGGTTGATTTTCAGACATAGGTTATAATGAACTTTTTTGCTTAGAATAGTGCAAGGAATCACCTCTTAAACTTACGAATATTATTTCCCTAACGCCCTGTATACAGGGTGACTTGTAATGTCACGTATTCCTGTTAAGGGGTGATAGATTAGGTCAAAAGCAACCGATTTTGTCCTATCATGTCTTATCCCAAAGTTAACCATTTTTGAGTTATTTGAATTTTAAGTCTTTTATTTTTTATTCCGATTTCAGACGGTTAAAATTGAAATACAAAAAAACTGCATGCTTGATTTTGAGTTTTTTGTTATCGTCGCATAGCATACATTCCAATAGTTCATAATAAGTAATAAAATGTTGAAAAGCAACAAAGGTTTTAACATTACGCTTTTTAAATGTATCATTTTCTTTTTTTTACTAACTTATTCGAAAAAAATCTCCCAGTAATGAAATGTGCAAATTATTTAAATAATATCTCTATCTAACAAGCTTTCATTTGATTAAGCGTTCAATTATCTGAAGTACATGCAGAGAAACAACAATGACACCCACAGAGGCTGGATTTTTAAGGAATTCGTATTACCTGTTTGAACAAGTCGTTACTGTCCTCAAAGGACTCGCATGCCATGATTGTTTTATGGCATCGGCTCGACGAGGAAGCGAGCGAGAAGAGCTGACTTAGGCTGAAAACATAGTGGAGCGGCGAGATGAGCGACGAGGAGAGCAGAGAGCAGAGCGGCGATTGAGTGTCGCGGTGATAAAAGAGATGCCTGCACATAGTAGCGCGATCAAAACAGAGAGATGGATCTGTTGTTAGCAGAAAATTCTTCTCTGAAAATTTGGTATTTTCTGAAAAATAGGAAGAGAAGTTGTAGTGTTCATGAAATAAATAAAAGTAGGCATGTACATGGTGAATTTCATCACCTGTATGAAGAACTAAGGCAGCATCCCGAGAAGTTTAAGTCTTATTTCCGAATGAGTATTGTAACCTTTGATTATATTGTGAAGAAAATTCAGCATAAGTTAGTAAAAAGTTGGACCAACTTTAATTGTAACCCTATTAGCCCAACAGAACGAGTTGCACTGACCTTAAGGTAAGTAAACGTGCACACTTTCAATTTTATATTTTATTCAGAACGAAAACCCAAACTAAAATGAAAGCACAAACATTACTCATATAGCTGTACCTATGTGAAAATATTAAAAATCATTAAGAGATTCTTCGGAAAAACTGGTCAAATAAGATCCAACTGATGCAGGATTCGAGGAGACCCTTAGAGGCTGCAAATCAATTATTTGGGATGAATTTACTTCATATACATCATGCATATTTTGAGCTTGATGATTACTTTGCCTTTGAGTAGCTTGACTAGGCGGCTGATCATTGTAAATAAAGTTATAAACAAGTTCCTGAATTCTCATTCTTAATAACATTTTTCTTTGTGGGGTGAGCGGGCGAATGTGTGGTAGAAGGCTGTCAAAAAAGCAATCGTCTTCATCAAGGGTTTTTTTCTCTTTTTCTAGAATCCTGAGTTTTTGTTCTTCTAATCTTATAAGTGCAGCACCAACATCTGTGTCATTTTGGTTCTTTCGTTTTAATTTGTTAACAGTAGGTGTGATAGTTAAACTGCTTTTGTTTTGAGACGAATCGTTCGTCAGTGGTAATTTATCGGCATAAGTAGAATCATCCAAGTTTGGCTTATTTGGTTCTGATCGGTGTTCTGATAACTGGGTGTTTGTTTCTTCATCCAGAATATTGATGTTTTGCTCAGTTTCGGGCAAATTTCCGGTGCTTACTCGGGCAGTAAATTGGTCTTTTAAAAAATAAAGACTATCAAAATATTGCCAAGATGATGTCCAAGAGGATGCCTCATCCCCCGATCGTTGTACTGGCTTTTTTTTAAGTTCTTTGCGAAATGTGTCTCGCAAGTTTTTCCATTTTGTCCTCACGATACTCCCTGAAATGAGAAAATATTTTTACCAGAATTTAAGCTTGAAGAAGTTTTTTTTTCAGGTTTTTGGCAACGGGATCATCTTTTAAAACTCTTAGTTTTACTTTTCGAATGGGTGCTACGACCGTGTCATCAATTGTGCGAGAAACAGTAAAAGCTATGTGGGACATATTACAACCTCTGCATATGAAAGTTCCTACCGAAAATGACTTCAAGAACACTGCAAAAGAATTCTACGAAAAATGGAATTTTCCCAATTGTCTGGGGGCAATTGACGGAAAACATATTCGTGTGAAATGTCCTCCTCACTCTGGAACTATGTACTATAATTACAAAAACTTCTTTTCTATTGTTCTCCAAGCTGTTACTGATGCAAATTATAGATTTATAACGATTGATGTTGGAGGGTATGGCAAGCAGAGTGACGGGGGTACATTCCGATCCTCATCTCTATTTCATCTGATTGAGAGTAAACGTCTAAATATTCCTGAAGATGGTACATTACCGCTCACTATGATCACTGTACCCTATGTTTTTATCGGAGATGAAGCCTATCCTTTATTAAATAATCTAATGAAACCTTTTAATAGAAGAAATTTAGATGCAGAAAAAGAATATTACAATATGCGCCTTTCACGTGCAAGACGTGTAGTAGAGTGTGCTTTTGGAATCATCAGTGCCAAGTTTCGTATTCTTTTCAAGCCCATAGAAGCCTCTCCAGACTTAGCAGATGATATTATTAAGTGTATCTGTATTCTACACAATACAATAATTGATATAGAGGGCATTCCAATTCAAGATGAACAATTTTTGTCCCAATCCGAGTCTCAATGTAATAACTCGGACGTTGTGCGAGCAAATAATAGGCCAACAGCATCTGCCACTTTTATTAGAGAGACGTATAAAAATTACGTATGTAGAAATAAAATTTAAAAATATATACTCACTTGTTGTTTTCATTTCTTCGGCCACAGCATCCCACAGTTTATCCAAAACAAAGCGGTTATGGTGCTGAGAGTCTTTCTGATCCCATAGGGGATTTTTAACAAAAACACTAGTAATAAATGCATCAACATCCATTTTTAATACACAGTATTTCCGCAGCGAGGAGAGCAGAGAAAACAAATCTGCTTGGTCTCGCCGCTATCCTCTCTTATAGCAACGCAGTTACCTCGCTTGAGCTCGCCTCACTATGTTATACTCGATTGGAACTATTGCTTTTGTTTTCGCCGCTCTCCTCTCTGCTCTGCTCGTCGCTCTTCTCACCGCTCCACTATGTGTTCAGCCTTAGTGGAGGAGTGAGAGAGAGAGAGCTGTTATTAATCATCATTGTGAGAATTAGGTTTAGTTGGTATCAACTACTGCGTACGCGCACGATTATTATTTTCGAGTTTCCCAGTTCATTTCGAGTGGTTTCTTTATCATCATGGCAGACGCAGAAGATCCGCCAGGACCTCGCCATAGCGAGCACGGGCAAACTTTTACAAATGAAGAATACACAGACACAATGTTCTGTTATGGACTTTGTAACGGCGATTCTGCAGCTGCTCGCCGTGAATATCGGCAACGTTTCCCGAATCGCCGAACACCTCATGTTACCGTGTTTGACTCTGTGTATCGGCGCATCCGCCAAACCGGACGTGTTCAAAGGCAACATAGGGATGCTGGTCGACCCCGAGTCTATCCTCATGAAGATGAAGAGGAAATCCTTCGTGTGTTTCAGGAAGACCCTACTACGTCTACGCGCATTGTGGCTGCTCAGTTGGGTATATCATAATACAAAGTATGGTTTACTGTGCATACTGCAAGATTATACCCTTTTCACTACATGCCTGTGCATGTGATTGAAGAGGGCGATCCTGCAAGACGATTAGATTTCTGCAGGTACATGTTACATGCAGATACAGAAGATCCAGACTATTTTAAGAAAATTCTGTGGACCGATGAATCGAAGTTTGATAAGGACGGGATCACTAACTACCATAATGCTCAGTACTGGGCTGATAAAGAAGCTTTAAACCAGCGAAAAATAAGACCGACGGGGTCTCAGAGCCGGTTTTCAGTCAATGTGTGGATGGGCATCATTGATGGATATTTAATTGGACCTCATTTTCTGCCCGCCAATTCAAATGGAGAAGTGTATGAAGAGTTCTTGAAAAATCACTTGTTTCCATTAATGGAAGACGTCAGATTGGCGACGAGACAAAATATGGGGTTCCAGCACGACGGCTGTCCCGCACACTACAGTAGATTAGTACGGGCGTATTTAGACTATAAATTTCCAAATCAATGGATTGGCAGAGGGCGGGCCCATTGCCTGGCCAGCAAGAAGCCCAGATCTCACACCGATGGATTACTAAGTGTGGGGACATATGAAAAGCCTGGTGTACGATGTTTGGCCCGTACCAACGCGCGATGAATTAATTACAAGGATAATCAGTGCAGCTGACCAAATAAAAAGCCGCTTAACAACTAGAGTTTACAAAAGTGAATTCCGTAAGAGAACGCGGGCGTGTATTCGTAACAGGGGATTACAATTTGAGCGGAATCTGTAAAATACTATAGGAAATGTAATTAAATAAAACTGTAATTAAAATAAAAGCCTTTTATTTTTCTTACGTAATTATCGTTCGTACAACCTTACTCATCTTTTTTTAATTTTATGTCTTTGTACTTGAGTTAGTTGCAACTTTTATACCTCAAATGAAAGCTTGTTAGATAGAGATATTATTTACATAATTTGCACATTTCATTACTAAGAGATTTTTTTTACAGAAAATTGCATTTTTTATCGAATAAGTTAGTAAAAAAATAAGAAAATCATACATTTCAAGAGCGTAATTTTAAAACTTTTGTAAGTTTTCAACATTTTATTACCTACTTATTATGAGCTATTGGAATGTCCGCTATGCGACGATAACAAAAAACTCAAAATCAAACATGTAGTTTTTTTGTATTTCAAATTTAACCGTCTGAAATCGGAATAAAAAATAAAAAAAATAAAATTCAAATAACTCAAAAACGGTTAACTTCTGGATAGGATATTATAGGACAAAATCGGTTGCTTTTGACCTAATCTATCACCCCTTAACAGGAATACGTGACATTGCAAGTCACCCTGTATAATTATTACTGAATATGCTGCCCATGCAATATATCTATTAGCTGTGCCAGACGGGTTATTTGTATTGTCCATTCTGAAGAGAGGTTATGTTCAGAGTTATACATTACGATTTTCCCCGTTTTTTTGCGTTTTCAAAAACTTTGAGAAGCATTACGGGCAATCAGTACCACACCCGCGTTGTGTATAACTGCGCCACCTCACAGAAAAATTAGGAAAGTCGCATCACATACAAAATATTTTAGCACAGCCTCACATCGGCGCTAATTTGTATCTTCTACTTGACATCGTAAAATTAATTTCTATAAAATTCAAATGACTGGAAATAAAAATTAGTGTGAACTGTAATAACTTTTTTATGGTTCATAAATATTCCTGTATGTACCATATTTTCTCACCTGTTACTTTTAATAAACTTCACCAACCAGGGGTGCTCTTTTCTTATCGCTATCTTGTTTAAACTCAGCAAATTTGCATATGTAATGCCCAGGTTGAATAAGAAAAAGCGGATGCGTAACTAACGTTGAGCTTTGCATACATCTCAAATAAGTGTATTTAAGACAAGAAACAATGGAATTATCATCAACACAGATACCGTAGGGGGTAGATGGTCTCTGACTGTCGAACGCGGAGGTACCACCCGGCGGAACTCGTAGGCGGAGCCAGAATGCGTCCATGCACACGTGTTCCCGTGTGGCGTCTCCCCTGTCCCCAGTATCCCCCTATAGCCCCACGGTACCTCATGTGTGTTTAGGCCATCGTGGTAGTTGGAGTAGAAAAAAAAATCAGCACACAAATCCTCAGTATGCACCTATGCACTGCCATTTACTTCCAGGTATACTATACAACTTATAGCGCCAATAATGCCATCTCTGAAGCAGAACGAGTACACGTCAAGTGTACAACATCTAGTGCTAAGTTGACATCTTGTAGAAAAACATACATAATGTCACAAAAAATCTATATAATGTCCCTTTTCAAGATACGTAAGACAGTGTTGTCGCCCCTAGGCAGGTTCCCCAGCAGCGTGAAAAGGGCGTCACAAATTTTGCGGTCCGCAAATCGATCCTTGAGGACAAAGTTATAGACGTTATGCGAGAACTGAGTACCGTTTGAGGAATGAATCTTCTTGGATTTTAAACAAAAAATAGCTTTTATGAGAAACTTTCGAGGGCGATGTAACATATGCATTTCACATAGTCTGTAACGGTTGTAATCATAAGTTTCCCAACTGCTTGGAACTTTCAAAATGTTTGGGTTTTGCATGAATTTCTAAATTTACGAAAAATTCAAAATTTTCGGAATTTTTTTTTTGAATTTTCAAATTCCTAAAAATTTTCCGACATTCCAAAAATTTCATGATTTTTTAAATATCTGAAATTTTCGATAATCTTGAAGATTTTTAAAATTAAGAAAATAATGTAAATTTTGGAAACCATAATTTTTGCAAATTTTGTAAATCACGAAAATGTTGGATACCTATTTCAAAAATTTTGATAATGTCGAAAATTTTGGAGATTTAATTTTTTCGATGTTCGAAGTTTTGACTGCCTGCCACGGCGACCCAGACATGGAAGGCTATAAGCGAAAGAAAGCCTATTCGAAAACTTTGTTTATGGATTTTAGAGTTATTAGAGAATCACGACTAATGAAGTTCGCAAAAAGCATCATTCAATTCGTTAATGCTTTGTTGTAGATTTATTTAACATTAATGTTACAATATCAATGTTACACAGTATATCACATAATACGAAACTGGAGACACAGACCAAAATATGTGAATTCACCTAAACATACCTTAGTCCAAAAGTTGATAGTTTGCAAGATACAGGGTGTCAAAGTTACAATTTTATTTTCTATTTTTCCTTATTGATTCAAAAGTCTTTCAGAAGCAAGAATCCGTTTTTTTGTATGGTCAAACTTCTAGAGGGCGCCACTTACAGCACTATTTCGGTAAATAACTTATCATAACTTTTTTGTGCTACCCTGTATACAACAACTGACCGAAAAATCTTATTTTGTCGTATTTCCACAACAAAAAAGGCTTACTTGTTAGAAGTGTCTGAAGCCAATAGTTTTCGAGATATTTGTTTTTAAAAGTTCCATTACATCTTGCCAATCCGTACATTAAATGCATATCAGAATATTCATCGAACGTAAACTCCATGATGTTTAACAACTTATTGTCAACTTAAAATTATTCATGGTTTAAAGTAATATTATGACAAACATTAGAAACCATAGCAACGCTTCTCAGATATTATCCAAAGCAACTTGATGATTTTGTTATAAAAATGTTTCATCATCATGGTACAAATAATGCCTTGGAACTTTTAAAAACAAATATCTCGAAAACTATTAGCTTCAAACACTTCTAAGTTAACCTACAGAACCTTAGTCCGTAGTAATGCAATTTCGTTAACAACTTCTCCATGTCAATGGTCTCAAATGCCCTCTTGAAAACCGAGAACAATGTTTCTGTAAACCTTTTTTCATCCATATTTCGTCTCATTCTTCTACTATCATTTGAATTGCTATTTCAGTAGAACATTTTTTCTGAATCCTGCTTGGAATTTTGTCAATACGCTGTTTTCTTCAATATATTCAATGATTTGTTCATATATGTTATATATAGCTTATCGACATCTGGCAGTAAATTCATTGGCCGCATGTTTGTATATAACTCAGAATTTTGAACTTTTGGAAGAGGAGTAATTGTAGAACATTTTAGTTTAGAAAAAAATTCGCGATACACTAAACAGTGATTCACTAGTAATAATAACTTCTCTCCAATAACGTTGAAACATTCTTTTACAACCATTTTTGAAAGATGTTCACTAGGATTTCCACTTGATTTTAATCTTGAAATAGCTTTTGTTAGTTTGCTGACCACATAGAAATAGTTTTTCACTGCAGTGGAAAAAGTTGCACACTGAAAATTGAGCTACCCTGTACATAATACGTTTCTTAACTTTATGACTCATCAGATGTAGATACGAATAGGTCGCAGTGAATGGGCAATGCGTGGGAAAGTGGTAGGTATATCTAAACAGTTACAGTTGACGTAATGACTGCGAAAGCGTGGTGGTGTAATTTTTTATACGAGCCATATGGACACAAATGGTGCACATTTATTTTTATATAGGGGGAGCTCTAAAAGATGTCGATGCGACAATTACACCCAATACACAAGCGTTCTTTCCTGTCATTTAATCACACTGCAAAACAAGAGTGTAAAATCACATTTTTTTTTTGTTTTTATAATACCAAGCCCACAATAATGTGATAATAAATTCTATATGTATATTTAATTTGCAAACGATTAATTTTTCAAGAAAACTCGTGTAGGTAATATAGAAAAATTTACAATGTACTTTTCACCGTAATCACATAAATAACATGAACAATCATTGATTTGTTTTCCATAAATCTCCTGAGTGGCGTTTGTTATCCTTTTAGGGGTAAAATTCGAATGGTAATATTGCTCTATATTTTGTATTTTTTTATAGTTTTACACATTTGTTATTATTGTTGCGTTTTTCAATTTTTTTTTAAATTGACGAAGTCTTAATATGTATTGTCATTGTTTTTGTTTGTTTTAGTCCTGTGGTTTTTATGTTTTTGTCTATTGTCTTGTTCAAGTTTCTTAAATGAACTTTTCCGTTTAATGCTTCATCTGCGATTTAAAAAATACTGACTTTTTCACTTTTTGCTTCCCACGCCTACTGACGAGGAACTATTGTAATGGCGAAAAATTTCGACACTGAGATATTATGCTTTTTGGATGTTATATGACATATACAGCACGAAAAAACATGTCACTCATTTCCGTGAGTAGGACGAAATTTTCACACAAGGTTGCTACTATGCCAAGGACGAAAAAACTAGTTTTTAAAATCGGACTCGTGACGGCGGGCTAGGGGCACGAAAAAATTGCTCATAAGTTTTTTTGTAATGTCGAAAATAATTGTTTTTTTTATTTTGTTTAAGGACTTTTAGGGTGTTCAGGGCTTTCTCGCATGGACTCTTTGTATTAAAGGGTCCAATGTATCGGTTTTATAATCGAGAGACTGTCCTTTTTCGTCATTGCTCTATATGTAGAATTTCCTTTGTTTATGACGTTTATTCATGACGAAATAAATATTTTGAATTTGAATTTGAAAATCGGGGTTGGGCGTACCAAGGAATGGGTGAAGGTATATTTCATTTTGTTGGCGGCAGTATGTTTATACGCTTCCAACCCCAGTAATTTTACGCACCTATTAGGACATAATTTCATACATGCATTTGCCCTTATAAGAAATATTTAAAGATGAGATGCGCGGTCGGTAGGGACGATGCAATGCAACGGCGGCTTTTATATGCCAAACGGGTCAGGAGGATCAGGAGAAATTTTTGAATTTTGTTCATATCAGACACTGGGATAAGAACTTATTTCTTTTGTTTATTTTATTGTTCCCGATTAAGTTATATTCTTGAAGGCTTATAGACACAATATTGTTTTCCGACATTATCTAAATATATACTTATCTACAAGAATTTTCAACTTATCTTCACGTATCACAATTAATTTTCTCCAGTACGAGATGCAACATGATTGTTTCTAATTCAACTGCAACAATCTTCGAGCACTCTATAGTTCTCAGTGTGGCATTGTCCTATTTCTGGTATAAGTATTCGGCAATAAATTGATTATGGCAAGACAGTGAAGTAACTGGCAGTATCGTCACACTCTTTCACAATAAATAATTAACTTTACAGCAGTGCTAGCTTTGCGAGTGTCGAGCAGCATTAGACACGTAGCACAATAACGTCTTTATTAATTAGAATATTATCGCCTAACGAGTTTCGCTGTTAATTAAATCCCACGCAATTAGCGTTGTTTGTTAGTAGCTTCCCACTCCCAGCACAAAGGAAATTCATCGATCGATAAAGTGAACTTTTAGAACAATGAACTGATTTCTTTTGAATCGCAATTATCTTACTTCGATCTAACATCTCTAATTAGGAAGTTTCCTGAAGAAATTTTATCAGATTTAGCTGCATATGGTAGTATAGCATAGATAGCTTAGATGATAAATCAGAAAGAATCACTCCGATAATTAAGTAATATAGCTTTCTTTTGTCCGACCACAGATGACCTATTTATCAACAGCTGTTTTGTGCTATTTCGCAACTCTTCAGCATAATGTAGTGCTTCTTTGGCAAAATTGACCACTCAAGTGAAATTACGAAGCTATCTCTTTGCCAGCCGACGTAGAAAACCTATAAAATGGTAAAAAACTTGTTGATTAGATAGTTGGTAGTGTGCAAATAGTGCATTCTGAGCCTGCTAAAAGTGACCATGAGGTGAGCGACAGCCTAGATCCTAGTTGACATCTTGTAGGGGAACCTACATAATGTCATAAAAAACCTACATAATGTCAAAAAATTGACAATGTCACTTTTCAAGTTAAGTAAAACCTCTCCGGGTCACCACCGTGGCCGCTAGATACCGCCGGTTCTGGCACCATATAAGATACGGTCTACTCGCCATTGAACAAACTACGAGGGTGGTCCGATTTGTACTCACCTCTTGATGGCATGCAGTAGAAATTTACTATAATCTACATTCTTGTAGGCGGCTATGTTAAAATTTCAGCCTGATCGTAGTTTTGTTTTGACCCGTGTGGAAGCAGGCGTGTCCGCGGATTTTAGAAAAATTGAGAAAGAGCAGCACCGGTCGGTGATTCGATTCTTGTTTTTGGGAGGGAACCCAACTAGCAAAGTAGTGCTATAAGCTTTTGGTAAAAGAACCGTTCAGCTATAAAAGCTCTCTATTGTTGTTGCCTGAACACCAAAATGCTGGCTTAATGTTGTGTGGAATGCAAATTTGCTCTCTGCGACATATTTGCTCTAAAATGAGGTGTTTAAAATATTCTTATAGCATAGTTATAGGACAATTTTTTAACTGTTGCATAAACGTTTATACAACTATTTTATATGGCATATTTGCACTTTAGTCAAAATGGTTGTATTGTGGCATCCATGGTAACGTTTATAAAACAAACCCGAGCCTTGTTATTTTGCTGTGCAAATTTACTACTTTAGCCAACAAATTGCTCCCAACGGAAGCACTTATCCAACTGTTGTTTAGTAACTGTTAAAGGCTGTACATATGCTAAATATGTTGGTAAACAACTTCACCATAACTTAGCTTTCTGCTGTCATATTTTTGTAAAATGCTAAAATGCCATAATCAATGTTTTAAGACAAACAACGCATGCATATTGGTTCAAAAGGTTTTATCAACTGTTCAAACAGAAGATATAGATCTGGTACAAATTCTGGGTAAATCATTCAACTCTGTCGGTATTTCATTTCAGACATTTGTCAAATTGTTGTATAACACCTGCAGGCAACACCAAAATATTCTAATAAACTAAAGACAACATGGACGATGCCATGATTGTACACAACCACCCGCCATATTGGGCAAACATTTATTCCTCTATTTAATATTAAATAATTATGTTTCAGTTCGAAATTACAGATATAAAGTGATAAACATTAGTGTAATTGTGTCTAAATATAGGATTTGTGGAAGATTTAACGCAGATAAGTTCAGTTTTCCATCTTAAAAATCTAGACATACTTTCGATCATTATTAAAATATGAATCAAATACGAAACCCGTAGCAATTGCGTAACTACATTGCCCGATAATCACAATAAAATTTGCTACGCAAGTAATTCAATAGCCCTATATCACAGTGTAGACGTTTGTCATATCGGTACTTGTGTATGAAATTCACAATGGCCGATATGTACTATAAGTAAACAAGATGACTGTTATATATTCTTCTCTTCGTCTATACAATACATAAGAAATAGTTTGGTTGCAATAAAGTAGAATCACATAACAGAATAGTTGTATAGTTGACAAGAACTGAATCTTGCACTGACGCAAATGTCCTATTGCGGCTGCAAGAGGCTTACACTTTTGTTGTATAACTGTTACCTGCAGCCCTTATACAACCTCTTAAATGACTCAAGTGTCCTATTAGGTGTGCCCATTGCGCTTGTATAGCTGTTCTAAGAGGGATTTGCCAATGTTCTTACAGTATACAATGCTGTGTAAGGAATACTGTATAATCATTCTTGCAACTCTAATAGGAGTAATAATTGTTAGTTGGGAAATCGCGCAGCGAAATTAATGCATGGAACAGTCAAAACAGTGGACTTGACCCGGCAAACGTGCTCGGAAGACGGCGAAGACTGTCCTATCGGCCGGAAAGGTGATGACCACCAGTTTCTGGGATTCGCCAGGTGCGATGTACATCGACTACCTGGAGAAGGGCAAAACGGTATCAGGGCTCTATCATGCCGAATTGCAGAATTGGGCCAATTCGGTGCCGAATTGCAGAATTGGGCCAATTCGGTGTCGAATTGCAGAAAAACTATGACAGCGCACCGGCTTCACCTCCGCCTCCGCCATCGCCACGTCCAATTGGTCGAACTATGCTACCAACTGCTGTCCCATATGCCTACTTTGCAGACCTCCAGAAAAAGTATTTTTCAAACGGGTTTAAGAAGTTTCCAAGGTTTTTGTTTTTCTTTTGTAGGCTAAATACTTATCGGGCCGCCCTCGTAGGTTTCGTTCCTTCGACCACCGACGATCAACCATGGAGAGCTGTTTCTTGCTACTCCACGCAACACTGCAGCAAGGTGTAGGCTTGGTCTAGGTGGACAACGAAAAAAAAAACAGCAACTCTATTCAGCGTATAAGGTCTATCGAAAAGTGCCCTTTGTACTCAGCAATGGCGAGCCGCTAAGGGTATATACCCGAAGCCGACAAATAACAAGGTGCTAAACGAGCCGAGGGTTTGAAAATCTGAGCATTGACAACCGCAACCTCCTTGACTGGGTTCGGCGGCAGAGGTCCGCCATGTTATGGAGATAGTGCCAGGTCACAGGGCTTGACTGTCAGCAAAGGCTACTATTCGTAATTTGGTTGGTCTGTGCGGTCCGTAGGACCTTTGCCCATTAGTCACTGCCTAATGTACGTTAGTCGAATCTGTCAGTACTGGTTGCCCAAAAACCAGACAATGTCAAGGAAAAAGCGAAAGGGAAAGAAAAGAAAAATGGAGAAGAGCAAAGAAAAACAGAAGTGTTTAGTTTAAGAGGAGACACCTAGGATTTTTGACTTGGTACACGGATTAATTTTGAGGTGAACTAAACAAATTTTGATTCGGTTCTGTTACGAGTGTAATTTTAAGTTTACTAAAAGTTCGCGCTAATTTTTGATTACAGTGCGAGCCGTGGCCTTGAATGTGTACGAACTTGCTCCGCTGTGTAGTCCACTGAGTCGCGCAACAGATTGTTGATGTGCGATTCCGCTTGACTATAACGTCGCTGCGCCTCAAGTAAGGAATGTCAAGGTCTCTGTGTAGTGCCTCGTTTGAGACATACCATGGAGCGTTGCAAATTGTTCGCAAAGTTCTACTTTGCAGTACTTGAAAACTTTGCATTTGTGTCTTGGCAAGAAAACACCAAGCAGCACATGCATAAGTAATGACTGGTCCAATAATCATTTTATATAGGCGAACTTTGTTTATCAAACTCAATTTGGAGGATCTACATAACAAAGGAAACCGCCGAAACGCAATTTGGAATTTTGTTTTCAAAGCTGCTGTATGTGTCTGCCAGGTCATGCCTTTATCAAGCGTGACACCGAGGTACTTGGCAGAATTTGTCCATTGCCGTCTACAGAGACCTCTGCTGGGAGGCCGCGACGTTTTTTGGTACAATAAATAGCCTGCGTTTTCGAATGATTAATATTAATCAGCCACCGTTCCGCCCACTCTAGTACTTCTTCCACCGCCATCTGCAACCCATCGTGAACCAGATCACTAGTACATGACTGGGCGACAAGTGCAGTGTCGTCAGCATAGAGGTAGACTTCACAGTTGCTGGGGCAAGGGACATCATGGATAAAAATCGAATAAAGGATTGGTGCTAGAACCGAACCCTGAGGGACACCGGCCCGTACTGGTTGTGTTGTTGACAAAACATTGTTAATTTTGATCCGAAACTTCCTGTCAGCAAAGGGTTTGGGCGTACGGGGTACACACACTTCTATGAAATTTGGAGTGCTAATGATTTGGCGGGAACCTAAGAATCATGTTGATGATTGTTACTTTTGTTTAACAAAAATTATGGGATTTATTACTTATGACTCTTCTAGCATACCTGTTCCTAAGCCTCCAAAGAAACATGATGAACCAGATAAATCTCACACAGAGGAGCCAGAAGCCGGTCCAAGTTTTGAAGAGGAAGTCGTTTTTGAATGTAGACGGAAATTCCCGCGTATAAGTGAAGCAAAGCTTAAAGACGGCATTTTCGTTGGACCTAAAATACGAGAACTTTTTAAGGACCCAAATTTGAAAATTACGCTTTCGAGAAAGCAAAAAAGGGTACGGGATGCCTTCAGAAATGTATTTAGCAACTTCCTAGGCAACAAAAAGTCGGCAACTACAAAGATCTAGTCGAAGAAATTATCCAATCTTATAAGGCCTTACGTTGCAATATGTCACTTTAGGTGCATTTTCTTCACTTCCATTTAGAATGATTCCCTGACAATTTTGGTGCAGTTTCAGACGAACTCGGCGAAAGATTTCACCAGAAAATTGCTCAGATGAAGTGAAAAATGGACCCAAACATCCCTCCAAACGTGAAACCGCTCCTGGCTAATACAAGCGAAAAACGACAACCCAATAAATTGTTTGACTATTTTTTTACACAACAAAAAGAATATTTTAAAAAAAGTGAAATCGTAATTTTTTTTAATTTTTTAAAATTCACCACTAGATCGCTTACGATCTGGGATTTTCATATTTTATATTCTCCCTTCTCTAAACACTTGTGGGTGATGGGGAGAAACTGACTGCGTATTAGATTTCAGTACAACAGAGTAGACGCAAAATACCCGAAAAAATTTCGGAGAGCGACAAAAATTTTTAGAATGCCGAACAGTGTAATTAAAAAATTAATCTTGTTGCCTCCAATCGCTTGAAGCGCCGTGAAAGTGTAAAAGTGTAATAATCACATTCCAGTTGTGGAAAACCGAATCGTATCGTAGCGTCATGTATCATCTCAAAGTGAGAGGAAGTAAGAAGATTAGGATAGATGATGAGAATTTACGATGATACTCAGCCCGTTACAGTACATAATTAAGAGAGGCGTCATGTGTGGACAATATCTAAAAGACTTAATGTGCAATTAGAGCTTTTTGCCCCAAGGTTCTTCTACAGTCTGCTCGGACTGGATTTGATATTCGATTTACTCTATCTTATTTCCAGAAGATAAAATATACAAACATATCTCGGGATGGCGAAATTGTTCAAGTGCATGAAACAGTTAAAAACTTGACTTAACCATTTTTCTTGACGAGTGTCTAAATTTCATTCCACATGTGAATCATATTACTAAAAGTTATTTTTCAGTACTTTGCCAGTTATACCTCAATAAACAAATTTTAGAATATAAAACTAAGAAAATTCTATGCGAATCATTGATCGTTTCAAAAATTTCATATTGTGATATTGTTTACAATACATTTTTAGATTCGGTATCTTGAAAAAAATTCTATATCGTTTGAAAAACTAGGTTGGTTGAATGTTACATTATTATTTAGATATCACTTACTATGTTATGTTCATAAACTCCAAGTTACCTGATTATCTCCATTTTTAAAGGAAAAACTATTAAATCGTATGTGTGTTCATTCATCCGCTTCTCAAATACACACTCACCATGCTCCATAGAACTTCATTTTTTCATGAAGGCTTCACCTTTAATGCGATCTATCTATATAACTCATTCCCCCGTGAAATTAAATCTTTGACATTTGATGACTGTAAAAGACATATCAAGAATCTGCTTTTAGGGTGGATTTCACCAGGATTGTCAAATCAACAGTCCGATATTCTCCACCTATAGGGTAACAGTCCGTCAAATACAGAGAATGAGCTTCAAGTTCCAATCAACAAATTTTAGCAACCAATAGCTATGAAATGTTGAAAACAAAATACTGTCAAATTATGAGATGACAGATTGTCATTGAAATATCACCAGCTTATTGAATATTAAGAAATTACATATAATTTAGTCAAAATTTAAATCGATTTTTGAATAAAATTCATGTTTTTATTTAATATTGTCGATTGTTTATTCATATTTATATTATTTTCGTCAACTGATATGCGATTTACTGATTCAACATCACCTACCGTGTGTTTTTTTCCTATAAACCTCTTGCAGATAGCCATTAAGCACCTACTTGATGACACGCTCTACCAAAAATTTCATAGATATTGCTCGTTTCCAAACATTCATTCATTTACTTACCGTTCATCAGTACCATTATAGCATAGTGGATTGATATTCCCACAAAACCATTAAGGATTTTTGAGATCCATAAATCCATAAAGTCAAATATTTTTTGGTTGTTCAGGAACTGAACAAACATTCACACTATATTCACAGGGATTAAGAAATACTAAAATATATGTCGTAAAGCTACCGGCAAACTTAAAACCTGCAGAAAAATAGAATTTGCAATATCTTTCTTGTTTCACTGAGTACACATTCTAGGTTATATTTATATTTACATTATTTGAATATATACTCTATTTATCTATTTATTTAAATAACAGCTGATTATTACATTTACAAAACTCCCCAACGAGTGACACATGTGTGGGATCCGTCAACCCTTGGACCCAGTGAAGTAAGCTCCGCCAACTGTTGAAATATACTCTACTATGCTTTATAAGACTATACGTGGATTTTTATCCAAAATCGTTGCACAACACTTGAAAAAATGCAAATGAAAATTTAAAATTATTTCCATGACGCCACAAAATAGCTCCGTCGGTACCTCGGGTTATACATCTTGACAGTAAGGACGTATCGATACTTTTGCTTCCATTACTTATTCCAATATTTTAGAGTATCGATACTTCCTAAAACGATAAGAATCGATACATATCGATACTTTTCATGGATCTAAACATCCCTAATCTTGACAGCTTGTCGTTCTTGTCAACTGGGCTGCAGGGTGCGGTGTTGCCTTTACTATCTTACATTTTGCTAAAATCTTATGACAAATAAAAGCTTCAAATAAAATATTGACGAATATGAACGGATACGCATAGAATTTAGAATATAAATTCATATTGCAAATTTCAGATTGTCTATGGATGGACTTGAACCGGATTTTTCGGTATTTTTACGGAAGAGAGAATATTTACCGATAACATCATTCCCACGATTTTTCAAAATAATTTAAATATTTCTATACTTGCCGAAAAAGAGCTGAAACCAAAACTAAAGCTAAAAGTTAATTTTTTGTAGTCTTCATAGTTTTAAGTCCCATATCAATCATACATATGCATACAGACTCAGGCAGTCGGGCACATGAGAGGCGTAGATTTGGGTTGCCTATGATTACGAACGCACATCCTCATCCCTTACTCCGCTTGCCCTGAATTGATTTTTGTGCATACTAAAGATACAGACTGGTAGATTACCGTCATTACCTCATCACCGGACATGCAATAAAGAAACCGAAACCTGTGTTTTCAAAATAAATATTAAATTAAAGAGTTCATGAGTTCAGGGGTAAAACAGAAAAGTACTGTGAAAGGGCGACCAGTATGCACATTGTAGAAGTAATATAGAACCAGGCCCTCAAAAACATGTTGTGTGCGCGCCCAATACAATAAGAGACGTTTTTCATGACTCAACGGTCCTTGATCTACCACTGATCTTGGGACGGCATTTCCCTTATACTGAATTCAACGACAATATTTACCGATTCCGTTTTTTTTGCCGGTGCGGCAACACTGCAGATGTGCAGATGACTTTAAACGCAATTGATATCCCAGACGTGTTATAATAATAGAAATAAGAAGAAAATATAACAATGTTTGGAGATATATTTTCATAAATAGGTATTTTTGATTCTGACATCATATATCTAGACGATGAATAATAGGTGGATGCGGATAATTTTACAAATATGGATGTTTTAGGACCCAGAAATGCAGAATCTGCAGTTGTTTACATTTGGTGTGGATTTCTAGATCATAAATTGGCAAAAATTGTTTTTGATGTAACAAAAGATGATGAACCAGTTGGAATACGTTTTATATCCTTTGTTTTTGCAAAATAACAAAAATCGGTACATTTCTACAGGTACGTATTATGTACAACATCCTGTACGTGATATACAGACAAAACTAGATTGCCATGCATGAACAGTCGTCAGAAACAGTGAAAACATCTGGTAAATATAATAGCTAGAAAATCGGACTATTATTTCTCTCATTTTCATTGGTCAATTTAAGTAAATGACCGTCTTTTGTGAAATGATAAAAATTTGAAATTCTATGAAGCTATCCTAATTCTAAAGCACAAAGACATAATATTACATCTATAATGTACCCGTATTTATAAGGCAACCGTTTTCTCACGACTTTATTCAACATAATAGAAATCACTGATATTTAGAGAGCTTTGACAGCTTCCGTCAAATTGCATTTCGCTAAGGTCTTTTCCTATTGGTTCAAGGGACCGTTAAATATTAATGTTGGTGAAATTGGCACTTAGAGTGTCAAAATCAAAAATACTTATCTTTCACTTCTGCTAATAAAAATAGTATTTATTCAGTTACGAGAGCAATTACATTAAATATATAATACTTTTGTTATATTATCAGTCTTATTGTCATTTATCTATTGTCTTCTTGTTTGTATTTATTTTTGTATGGGTTCAGTGGAGGAATAGCTTAAGCTAAACTCCGCCCAAATAATTTATTATATATATATATATATATATATATATATATATTATATGTGATTGCTTCACTTCGTTCAAAAATGTAATAAACAGATAGTCTCCAGAAATTTTTAATATTCGTGAAAACTTAGAAAAATGGAATACAAAGTATGGTCAGTTATTTAAAAAATAGAACACGATGTGTTAATTTCAATAAGTCACTAAGTGAAGACTGCGTTATTCAGGATATTGCAACACAGTGGTTGTTTTTTTTTCTACCGAAACAGCCGACTAGGCAGAAGCCTAAATACAGGGACACCGCCGCTGATATAAGGAGCCTTGTTAATATGACCTTTAAGCTGCTTAAGATTAGTACAACTGAAAAAAGCCTCCTCATGCCGATTGTATTTCAATCTCGATACCCTAGGGACAAAATATCGATCGTATTGGCCGGTTCTGCATGTTCAAAGTTCGACATGTTTAGGATGGGAGGACTAAATCAGGCGCGTCTGTATGGCAGTCACATCGCGCGGCAACATCAAAGAGAAGAGGAGGGCTCGGAAAAGAAAAGCTCATGTCATAGTACCGACGGCCCGTCGGTGGGAAAGGGTCCCGAGGCTGTCCGTTAGAGAAAAGTCATCGATCAGTCGGACAGCTCTTCTCTGAACATCATCGAGCAAGGATAATGTAGTCGGGGCGGCAGGACCCCAAACATGTGAGCAGTTCTAGAGACTAAGTCTTATCTGGGCCTTGAACAGAGTAAGGAGGTTATGTGGAGACTCCAGATGCTCCTAATACATGCAGCTCTCCATCTTCATACTTCTTACTCATAACAGAAAGCAGAGATATATGACTGTAGATGTGAGGGTCGGTCTTAGATCCTTTTTTGGAACAGGCTGGACATGAGTACGTTTCCAATTCTTTGAGAAGTTCCCACCGATCTGCTTGACCAGTGTCCAGAAAGACCGACCGCCATGTGACTCGGCATCTGTTCAATTCTCGTGGCTACATACTGTATTAATTCAAACGCCCTTCTTAAGAGCATTAGGATGATGAGAATTTATATTCGTTCCACTGCTACATAATTAAACATGAGATTTTGTTTATTTTCCAACGTTCATTATACTCGGATCAAGCTGTGTTTACCATATAAATGGTGCACAGATTACGTTGGTTAGTTTCTTTAAGCAAAAAGAGGGCCCCGTTCACTTTTTCGACTGCCCGCGAGAGTTTCGAGTAATTAATCAATTTATGGAAATCATGTAAATTTCCAAAAGTGTATATTTAGACGATATAATAGAAATTATTACATCTAAATAAAAAAACCTAGAGATTGTTATTTTACACGTGTTTTTTTATAGCAAGTAGAAGTAGAATTGAGGAATGAATTGCTTACAAGACAAAAAATACTTATTAGTTCTAGTTAACCGAACTTTTCCCCCGCGAGGATCAAAGGCACAATACAAAAGCGTGGTTTTATCAAAAACAACAAACAATTGAATGGATTTATGATTTAAAACTAATAAATCGTCACAGTAAATAATTCTTTCCGATTAAAAATTTTATGACCGAGCATTTAATGTAAAGCACAGTAATGTAATTCTGCAAAAGTGGGTTAATAATAATACATTCTATTCGTCAAAGATAAAAGGCCAAGGAATTAAAGCAAAGACAGAAATTCAAAGAGGTATAAAATAGAACCATTCAAATGATCAGCATAAATATTAAATCAATCAGTTTGACTTAAGCGCTATCACCACAATCTCAAACAATGCGCTTTGAGACAGTAAAAAGCTTTTTGTCGATATTCAAGAACAATTTTTAATTAAAACATTCAAAATACGGACACCTTAAAAACTATCAGTTTATATGAAATAGGAATCTAGTCGCCAAATCAAAGGCGACTGAAGAAACAAATTTGACATATTATGCTTGTGCGCTTCAATAGTTTTTTTTTCATGACTCGTAGGTTGCCTATTTGTTGTCTATTGAGTATCATCGATTGGAAAAAACATGGTATATGTCTTTACAACATTCGTGCTTGAAAAAATATTCCTCCTATCGCAATGTATGGTACCTTACTTCTTGGCAGTCAATATAAAGGGCGGTCGTTCACTTTCTATGAATATTTTGTGGTAAAATGTTATAATAACCCCGAAATAATGCCTAATTCTACTTCTTTGCAAACAGTTTCGCGATGGCACTATTATATTCCAAGGCTAAAAAGCTCTAGTAAGTAACTTTACAATGTTCTTGTAGGAAGAATATATCCATAACAATTGCAAGGAAGAGCACTGTACCTCATTTTACTGTGATTATGAGTGAGAAAAGTTTGCCCACATCGGTAAGTGCCTAATATTTGATGTTGAATTTGTAAAATAGTAACATTTATGATAACACATATGCTGTATGTCAAATTAGTACACTAACTGCTCAAAAGCTAGGCTGAAGTGGCAAAAGAATTGAAATGGCTGTCTTAAAGATTTAATTTTTCTACGATCTACTTCGAAAAAGGTTATTGATATGACAAAACCGTTAGGAAATTAGCGGAACATATAACATGGAAACTAGATCATAAGTTTGAGGTGATACATCGAAAAAAAAAATTCAGCCGTAGAAAAACTGCGATCGCCTATCTGTGGATACTTTTATTTGATTTATATCAGGTATACCATAACAGGCAACGACTAAGACCGTACAAGGTAGTACTTACAATGCAACCATGCGAAAACCGGGTCTACCTGCACCTTGACGAAAGAGGAACCACTATCGAAACCCAATCTGAATATAATAGCTGCACCTGGCCCTTGAAGAGAGCAATATCCGTAATGTGGATCCTACAGAACACGTTAAAAAGATATATATAACGGACAGAAAAGCTGTCTGTCAGGGTTAATTTGTTCAAAGGTCTTATATTATAGTACAGAGTGGTCATTTAAAATTTTAAATTATAAAAAGAAACTAATTATTTCTTTTATTTTTAGTTGGCTGCTGTGAGGACCCTAAAGAAATTTTATTAATCCGATTTTTGAACTGCCTAAGGTTAGTAGAACTGGGAAAAGCCTCTTTCTGTAGATGGTTCCAGCATTTAACCACCATCCGGACAAAGGGCGGTCGTATCGGCCAGTTCCGTATGTACGAAGTTCGGCACGGTTAGGATGTAACGCTGACGTCAGGCGGGTCTGTCTGGCAGGCATATCGCGCGGCGGAATTATGGAGGAGAGCTCTGAGGAGCAAAGTCCGTTGGCGTAGCGGTAGCGGTAGAAGAGAGCAGTGATACTCTCCAGGTCTCTCGTCCGAGAGGAAGTCGCTGCTAGACTTCTTTTTTCTGAATTTCTGCATGTAGAGTACTGTCATCAGCAAGGCTGTACATTGGATTGATCGTACTGAAAAGGAGGTCATTGATATGTAAGAGGAACAGTGTCAGAGCCAAGACCGAACCCTGGGGAACAACCGCGTTGACGTTCTGGTATGAAGAGGACGTCTATGGTGGAGTTGGCAGCAAAGATCTTAGCAAGCACTTCCGCCTTAGCCTTTGAGTCTGTTACAATCGTTCCATCCTGACACGTAAGTGGTGGAAGGCTACTCGGTGAGAAGTTCCTTTCAATCTGCTTGGCCAATTTCCAAAAAGACCGGCCATTGCGCTGCGTCATTAAGGTGTGCATAACTTTAATATCGTGCTGGTCATTAGCATTTCGGACCGCTTTGTTGAATTTGTTCCTGGACTCGACGTCGCTTTGTCTTAGGTATTTATTTTATTTCTATTTATTTACGTGCAAAATCCACCGAATTCAAGTTGTTTGGGTTTAAACTTTGCCTACAATTATATTTTTGAGGCGATTAGCAGCTACAAGCATTTTCAGAAATTTCCTGAAAGAGTTGGAAATTGAGAATGTCTGCGAAATGCTACCGAGACTTCGGGAGTGCACGCAGATCATTTTTCAAGATCCTTCGTGATTTCTTTTTGTTTGGGGCGGAATGAAATATTTAGTGTATGAAACAGATGAACATGGTAGACAAAATTCGTGTGTGTGAATTTAGCAATATGCTGCATTCGTTCGGGGTAAGGCAGTCCGTTCTAAAAGAATACACTGATGCTTGGCTTCGTCGCGCACAAACATATGTCTTTAAATTTATTGCATACAACTTTGAATAACACTTATAAGTAACAGAGCTTGAAATTTTGAAATTTCTTTTCGATTAACGGTGAGTACTTTTTCATTTTTTTTTTACTTTTCCGCTGTTGTTTTACTACACATATTAGCTTTCTTATTACAAACGATAGTTGCTTCCAAATGTCACAACTTTTGGGACACCCACTCATGGAAAATTGTATAAGAAGCCATAACGAATGCGTGGGAAGTAAGTATAGAATCCATCTACTTGACGCCATCATTATGCGCTTGTTGCAAGAAACTGGTGTTATTAGCGGAATACAGCTTATCATAATCAGAATGCGCAATTCCTCTTAATTGTAGATAAAACGGTACTTTCCTTCCTGTGCATCAAATATTATAGAAAGTGATGTATGAAGTGAATATTACAACTATTATCATCATTAGACTCTAACATAGTGTTAATCAACGTTATGAAAATATGAGATAAGGTATAATAACGTGCCTTTATTCCCTAATTAAGTTTAGTAATCACTGAACTTTATTGCGAAGACGTGTAGGTTATGAGGCTGGTCCTTAAAATTACATCGTGTAGTGTGGTAGCCCCAGACTGCACATTTTACCTACTCCAATAAAACTATGATTTAAATACAACTTATGCTGTCACCATACACTTTATAGCTGTTTCTAGAGATGCCTATTAAAATGTGTGCTAAAACACCGGCTGTAATTTTCAGCGTATGAGATGAAGATGTATCCTTTGCCAAATAATTTGCAGGTGGCGCTTGTCAAACTTATCACCACTCTGAATACTATGTGACATATCTATTTTTAATCATCACTGTATTTTATTTATTTTTAGGAACTGAAGAACAGGTTGTTTTTGTTTACTGCGCTCAAGGTGGGTCTCTACTGAGGTATACACTATGCTTCTGGGGTTGGTCCACAAATGCCCAGCAAGTATTTTTGGCACAAAAAAATGTATGGTTGGAGTTAGTAGTAGGCATTCTTGTGGAAATATTTTCAAGTATCTTAAGATTTGAACTTTACCATCATTATTTTATACGAAATATGTATACTAAGTGACATATAAATCCGAACACCCAGTTTAAATGGTTTTATTTTAATAAAACAAGTGAAAAAAATTTCAGCCTTATCAGTTGGACATTCCGGTTTTTATACTGCTTTTTTTTAATTCACTAACGCTCTAAAAATGAATATTTCAGCCGCAGTAAAGAATCAACGTTGGCGGATTTTGATTCTTGACATCCTTTACGATCGGTTACGATGCCTAGAGTACGGAGACCTGTACGATTTCGTCAACTTAGTGAGTTTGATAGGGGCCGTATAGTGGGACTTCGGGAAGCTAGGCTTTCTTTTCGGGCAATTGCAGTTATAGTGCAAAGAAGTGTAGACACTGTGGTTAGGTGTTGTCAGGCATGGCTTCGAGAAGATTATTGGCCTTAAGGGACCGTTTCTCCACTACCAGATCCATTGCAAATGAATGGTTTGCAGAACACGGAAGACCTATTGGCATGCAAAGTGTTTACCGACAAATGAGAAGTTTTGGCTTGTTTTCATACCGGCCACACTGGGTCCTCCCTTTAACTCGAGAACACCGACGTAATCGCCTTGAGTGGTGCAGACAACGGTCACTCTGGGATCAGGAATGGAACAGTATTGTCTTTAGTGACGAGTCTCGATTTTGTTTAGGCATGCACGATGGTCGTGCCAGGGTGAAAGGAGGAATCCACAGTTTTTTGTTGAAAGACATGTTCATCACACTGTTGGAGTTATGGTTTGGGGCGCTATAGCTTATGGTTCCAGGTCACCTTTAATCTTCATCAGAGGTAACATGAACGCGCAGCGTTATATCCACGAAGTTCTAGAACCCCATCTTTTACCCTATCTTGACACCCTGGCAGATCCAACTTTCCAACAAGATAATGCCCGACCACATGTTGCAAGAGTCACAATAGACTTCTTTCAACATAATGATGTCACATTGTTACCATGGCCACCAAGTTCTCCCGACTTATCCCCAATTGAGCACGTGTGGGATATGATGGGTAGGAGATTGCTCAATTTGCAACGTCCTCCTCAGACTCTAGAAGCACTTCGAGAGGAGTTGGTGGTTGCCAGGAATGAGATACCACAGGAGGACATTGACCACCTGATCAGAAGCATGCCTAGGCGCGTTGGAGAATGCGTAGCACATCAGGGTGCATCCACACATTATTAAAGGTCAAAGGGCTTTAAAGCAGTGCAATCATTTTGAAATTTTTATCATTTACTTATTATGTTTCATTAAGTACTTATACAAAATTTTATTAAAATAAAACCATTTAAACTGGGTGTTCGGATTTATATGTTACTTAGTATATATACCTTTATTCACAAAAAAGGTTTTTAAACAATTTTAACGCGTACTCGAGCAGACAAACTGGATACTTGAATGAGTGTTTCCAAATCATATTAAAGAGTGTGGAAATATACATAAGTTTGAGGATGAAGTTACAGAATATTTTGAAAGTGAATGTTATTATGCCGTCTCTGAGTTTGTTATTTTATGATTTGTTTGTGTTTGTTTTATACTTATATTTATTTTGTGTTGTTTGATTAGTATTTACTATTACGAATCCTGTACATGCAATGTAATGTCTCTCAGGATAATAAGGAATCTGAATTTGAATTTTATACATATTTTAATTTTTTCTTCACATCTGCTCACGATATTACTTTTTTGTTACATAATGACATGTCTTACATCATGCTAAATAATCTGCAAAGCAATGAAGTATCCATCTGCCTATCTAAGCCCCAAGTGTTGATTTCTCTGGTTTCTTTCTTTTCATGGATTTAAAAATGCGCCCCTAGTAAGATACGGTGGTGAAGCTATAATTTCAAAACTTTCGCGTCTGAAACTGCACCAGTTGCATGGATATTTTGGCCCCTGCAGAAAAAAAAACAAAAAAAATATTTTCAGGCCACTGACTTTTGAATCGATACTGGAACTTTTAGTTTTATTTTAATTATTTCCGACAAATATTGGTTTATTTGAAGTTAAATTCCTATACAAGACTTAATTCCGTAGTTTGAAAATCCGCTGGAATAAATGGAGTTTGACATTTCTCTTTACTTTTTCTGCTAAAATATTTTTTAAACCCAGAATTACCTATTTGCAACATGTTCCTTTTTCATACATTATTTCATCTCTCATTTATTTAACTTCAAAACAAAAAAAATTATCAATTTTCTTCATAAATTTTATAAAAATTTTCATAAATATTATTAAAATTTATGCGTGCCTTATGACGTAACTGTAATCACAGAAGGCTCTGAAGTATTAAGATCATTATAGTTGACGTTTGGAAAAACAACTGAATTTGAAGGGAACGTCGACAGTCGCTCTGCGCTGTCGTGGCATACTCGTATTTTTTATTAAATCCGTGAAATTATATCGGAAGTTTGACACTAATGGGTTCCGATAAAAAAGTGCAGGTATTTCCATGTTTTAAAAACACGTTTGAAATGTGCGTTTGAGACTTTTCAACACCTAAAGAAAAAACTAGCTGCAAATATTTGCAACTTTTGTAATCGAATTCTTAGAGTTTAGTGAGCGACAGAAACCAATCAAAATGAAAAACAAAGTTCAACGGTTAAAAACGCTTAAGTTATATTTTTACACTACAAAAACACTAAATGTACAGCTATTCTTACTAAATTTGATTCACATCTTTATTATAGGACAAAACTGTTCGTCCGCACGGGATCTATTACATACTCAGTTTTTGTAAATTTCTGAGCATTTTGATTTAGTGTCCCTACAACCTGCATTGAGGCAGAAATTTTTTGAAAACTGCTCACCAACCCTATTTAAAAATATCGAGTAAATTATTTTTTTAACAAAAAAGTACAAAACTACACTGAGAAAAAGTTATGGCTATTTAAAATGGTCCGAAGTGCAGTGTGAAGCTTCCACTGACGGCCACAATGAAAAAATGTCCATATTCGAGTTTCGCTTCCCAAAAAAAAACCCGGATACCAATTTTTGAAGTTATACGTTAAAAAGTGTTCATGAATAAAAAAAAATATTTTTATTTTCTAACTTTAAGAGCCTGTATCTCGGAATCGGAGCAATTTTGGACTGAGGTATGTTATTTTAAATCGGCTTATTTTGAACTAAGTAATATGTGCTAAAATTTTGTAAAGACCTTTTAGGGACGCCCTGTATAGTGCCGTCATCTTCAATTATTGACGTTTGTCAATTTTTGATACAATTTTTTAAAGAGAATTTCTTTAGCTTTCTAACGAGGTATGGCTCATAAACATCGGTTTACCAGTAACAAAATTAGAAATGTTGGTACTTTTTTCGCGGAAATGAACCTCTGTGCGCCGGTTGACTGTCAAAATGATCGGGGAAGAGTTAAATTTGACTCACACCACCGTTCATCAGATCAACAACAAGAGTCCTGTATTCTCTTCCCGAAGTTGAAAAATCACCTCAAGGGAACTCATTTTGGGACAGTCGATAACATTCAAATGGCTATAACCGAACCGCTGAAGGCTATTCCAGGATCGGAATTCGAGTACTGCTATGAGGTGCGGAAGAGCCTTCTCCAGTGCTGAGTGGCTTCAGAAGGAAGATAATTTGAAGGTGAAAATATAAAATTGTAACTATATTTGAATAAAAAAAATCATTCTCATCAGTTAATCTACAGACCTCGTAGTATATTAGGGGAGTAATCCTATCTCACCAAAGCATCATTTCATACATATTAATGTGTCACTCTTTCCAAAGAAGGTGAGTTCGATATTCCCTCAGGATCACCTCCCCATTAGTCTACTGTCAGCTCCTTCTAAGCTCGCTGAAAAGGTGATTCTACGTCCCCTTGAAAATTTCTCATCAGACCACAATGTGATTCCTGACGTGCAATTTGGTTTTCGGTCTGAGCATAGTACGGAGCTACAGGCCATTAGGTTTGTTGAACGAGTAACCAGGGGGTTCACCGTAAAGAAAGTACTGGCATCTTGCTTCTGGATGTCTCAAAGGCATTTGACAAGGTGTGGCACAAGGGCCTTATCTACAAATCGATCCATGAGGGCTTCCTCTTCTGGCTCCCAAAACTTTTGAAATCTTTCCTTGAGGGTAGGAAATTTCGAATCAAAATTAATAACGTCGGCCCATCAAAGCCGGTGCTCTCAGGGTTGGGTTCTTGGACCAGTCCTTTATTCACTTTTTATTCATCACGTCCCTTGCCCCAGCAACTGTGAAATCTATCTATATGCTGATGACACTGCCCTGGTGGCCCAGTCGTGTTCTGGGGATCTAGTTCACAACAGGCTGCAAAGTGCAGTGGACGAGGTATTGGAATGGGCGAATCGGTGGCTAATCAAAATTAATCATTCGAAAACGCAGGCAATCTATTGTACTAAAAAACGTAGCGGCGCCCCGTCTGAGGTTTCAGTGAATGGAGCTCGGGTACCATGGGAAAGCTCTGCTAAGTATCACGGTGTCGCTCTTGACAAGGCGATGACCTGGCAGATGCACACTGAAGCGTTAAAAACTAAATTACAAATCTCGTTTTGGCAACTCTATCCTATGCTATGTAGAACATCTAAATTAAGTTTGTACAACAAATTTCGGCTATACAAGATGGTTATTAGACCAGCGATCACTTACGCAAGTGCGGCTTGGTGTTTTCTCGCCAAAACGCATTTGCGTAGCCTGCAGGTTTTGCAGACCAGAACCTTGCCTACAATCACTAACGCCCCATGGTATATCTCCAACGAGACCCTTCACAGAGACCTTGACATCCCTTACCTAAGGGATTACACCAAACAACAAGCGCAGCTACGTTATAGTCATAGCAACCCTTTGTTGCGCGAGTAAGTAAACTACACAGTCTAGCAAGTTCGCAAGCACACAAGGCCGCGACTCGCAGTGTGAACAAAATTAAATCGTGCGACTTTAGGTCCAACCAAAATTATAATTTTTCTTCAACAACAATCTCAACATTAATTTTAGGATCAATTTACAATTGCCGAATACTAATTAGCAATGCCAATTCACCCCTCAAATTGACGCATTTCTTTTTTCTTTGCTCTCCCTCCTTCATTCCTTTCTTCTTCCCTTCTTTCTCCCTGACTTTGTTTGGTATCTGGCCCAACCAGACCTGACAGATCTACTGACTTACAAGACTTTAACTAAGAGCAAAGGTCCTACGGATCGCTCTGACAGACAATGAGGACTAGAGAGTGTCACTCTTATATTGGCAACGAAACATTTCTGGACCAATATGTGTATGAATATGAACTTTTTGTCCTACCCTTTACAGTTTGACCAATCACCTTATTAACCTATATATTGTTGGCTTTTCAAAATATTTGCGGAGATGCAATTGATTCACCACTGAATATGGTCACCTTTTGTCATAATAAAACACATGTTCAGTATACATTTGTTTATTGCCCAAACCAAATATAGCAAATCGCAATAAATATAATACTCTTCAATCTTTTGTCCATCGAGTATAATTACTGAAACAGTAATGTTATGTAAGAATCATGTACAAATTGCATATGTCAGGTTTCTGTACGACTATAAAATAATACAATATACAAATAAAATGAATATATTAAATCTGAAAGTAAAAATGCCACATTCACTTTCGTATAGCCTCGCATTTGGTCTAAACTGTCTTGCAAGTACGATCGTTATGAAATCTAAAGACAATGGCCTAAAAAGGTTAATGCAGCATTATTACTTCGAACAAAAATTTTACAAAAGATCACAGAACGCAAAATTGCTATATAAGCATTCATTATATACAGTGTGGTCGAATCAAATAATATACATGTACTATTTATCTAAAGCGTATACTCACAAGGTTGTTCATATCGAAGATTTTCATAGGCAAGGTAGAACTTGGGATTTCGCACTTCGTAAGCGAATTCAAATTGAATATAGGTTGTTTCCAAAATTGGACTATTCGAAAGATATTCTCTTTTGTCGAGTTTGGAATAAACCAAGATACAAAACATTTTTTTGAAAGTACGGCAGAAAAAGATTTCAGATCATATAGACAGCCAAACCCTTCCTAATAAACCGTTCTTATCAATTGGCAGGTCAAAGTGTCAAAACCATATGGCAAAAAAATATACTAGAGAGATTAAGATGAGGTTCGTAGGCTATTTATGTTTAGGACAAATTTTAATTTCAAACTGAAAGATATCTTTTCTTCTCAAATATCCTGCGAACATCGCCCTAATTTGTGTGTGTGTTTGTAACACGTTCCATTAAAGCAGAAGAGTCCTTCAAGCACCTCAAATACTATCACGTTTCTGTTTTCGAGAAAGTTTATATATGATATTCCAATATATTCAATGCATGTCCTAATTATTTACAGATTCCGTGTGAATATGCAATTTCTTGTACGACATAGTAACCAGCTGTTTCTAATTTGAGCAAAATGACCCAGATAGTCGGTCATTCAAGAAAATAATGAACCTCTACTTGAGGATCAGCTTTTCGCGGTAAACTACCTCACTACACGACATGCAACCATTTGTTGCATGATATTAAAGCGTTTTGATCAATACTGGATCCTTGAGCTTACTGCCAAGATTATATTTATAAACGATATTATTATACCGGTAAAAAGTTTTGTTTGCAATGACGTATACAAAAAGATTATCAACATCTTGAACATATTAATGCACCGAGCTTGAAGATAGAAAATATAATAAAGAAAAAAATGAGAGTATATAGGAAAACTTATCTATGAACAACCCGATGAACATACAAAACATTCGCATCTTATACTGACTAGAATTTCCTTATATTTGGAATTTTGGCAGGAGTTCAGCTTGACCACAGGATACTGGTAACTATAACTGTGAATATACATTCCTAATTTCAGATGTGCCACTACCGGATTTTTTCGCTTAGATTATATTTACAGTTCAATTCAATCTAATGTTCGTCGTTAAATAACTGATGTCCAAAACCCGAGGTTTTGCATTTTGAAATGTATGCATCAAACAGTGCTAATACTTTTCTTTGAGTAACTGAATATATTGATATTTTAGAGAATTTTAATAAATCATGGGAATCGTTTTCAAAACCTCGCGTTTTAATTATTTAATCTAGGTATTTTGAGGACAACTTTGGATTTTTCAAAAATATTTTATTTGGATAGTTTTGTTTAAAATCTATATTAAATATTCGGTGTCTAGGTATCTCATTAATTTAAAGATATAATCAATATGTCACCTATTAATGCAAATAACAATAATATCAACAAACATATGAAGACACTGATGTGCATATTATAATGAACACAATTTTATTATAACTCTGCCATTCGAGGATAACAAGATATTTGATCGCTGCTTAGCACCTTTCAAATAGGTTAAAATGTCAGTTGTCAGATTTGTTACGTAAAAGATTACCGTTATAATTCCAAGTAGTTTTCATCAATTTATTAATAACGATTCTATAATTGAACGAAAAAGGTCATGATTATCTAAATGAAGACCCACTATATAGTTAAACCACACAACTAATCAAAATGCTGGTCTCCTTGAATAGAACAAAATATTTCACATCGCAAGAATATATTTAATATTTCAAGGCTACTCATAACGAATGACCACAACTTAGAGACAGTCTTGATTCTAGAATTAATTTTACATTGTGTGAGATAGCGGAGCTAAGTGACAGACACCTAGTAATAATGAATGTATACTTTTAATCGGGCCATATATAAAAATAAAGTTGATGATGGTTTCTCAAAAAAAAAACGAAACGTCGTGCACAAAATTTATAAACACCATCGTGCAGCGTCTATAAAGTGCCAATGAAAAAGTTTCATTAGTTTTTTGATATTTCTTAAAATAAAGTCATAAAAAATAAAAAACGATTTAGCCAAATTTTAGTTTTTCCCAAATACCTCAGTAAGTCTTGAAATTCGTACAACTTTGTCAACGGCATGTAAATACGCCCCAAAGGACGCAGCTTTTTCCAAATTTAACCTGAGCTATTTCTCCCACATATGCATAGGATCCTTATATGCCATGGTTAATGAAAATGTAAAAACCTATGATGATGATTAAATCTCCTCAAAGGTGCGTTATTATTGATTTAAAATCGAAGGGTTAATGATTCTCAATTTTCATTCAACCCTTAAGGATTGACTGTAAATATGGGTCTTAACGTCCATAGAATTCCTTGCACGTCCATCACAGGCGTTTCTTAGGGCTGGATTATCAGCCATCTCAAACTATTGACGAAGATGTTTACCTTACAGTAGCCATAGAAGGCCAACGCTCCCCCACAATGGATTCTCGTATTGATAGGATTCCAGTTGAGGCGGATGGGAATCAGAAGCATTATGATTCTCAAAAGACAAGTATTCTCTACCCTGGAACCTGGGGAGCTGGATAGCCCAGTGTGTCAAGCTACTAATACTTCGGCTGCTAATGCCATCAGTCGGAGGTCCCAGTACTGAGAGGCGCAGGATTTTGGCAGGTGTGGCACACTCAATTACGATGTTCGAAGCTCCTATAGGCCATAGGGTGGGCCATCTATCGGTTTCGATTTGAACCACGTGTTAATTTGACGCTGACAATACTTATGTCAATCTGATTTGTCATAAAATTCAGTATATTATCTCCGCTGAACGAAATGAATCGATTTACGCTTGAGCAACGTTGGGTAATATTGGAAATTTATTTCCAAAACAAAGACAATTGGGCAGAAATTGCACGAAAATGCCGTTCAAAATTCGGTCGCAACGAAGCACCAACAGCGCCCGGTATACGCAAGTTTATTAATAAAGTGCGTGAAACTGGTTTCATTGTTGATGCTCCAACACGTCAGCGTGCTCGTACAGTGCGTACACCCGAAGGTATCGATGCTGTGGCTGCGAGTGTGCGTGAAAATCCATCAACGTCAACACGTCATCGTTCCCAAGAATTGAACATTTCCCGCACCAGTTTACGACGAATTTTGCGGAAAGATCTCGGTATGACGCCTTACAAAGTTCAATTGGTTCAAGAGTTGAAGCCGCGTGACCATCCACTTCGTTCTGCCTTCGCTACATGGGCCAACGAGCAACTAATCAATGATGTCGATTTTGCGAAAAAAATAATCTTTTCAGACGAAGCTCATTTTCATATTGGTGGCTACGTCAATAAGCAAAATTGCCGTATCTGGGGCTCGGAAAACCCACACGAGGTCTTAGAGAAGCCAATGCATCCCTTGCGAGTGACTGTTTGGTGTGGATTGTGGAGCGGAGGCATCATTGGCCCATATTTCTTTGAAGACGGGGACGGCGCAACCGTTTCTGTCAATGGAAACACCTATCGCACCATGATAACTGATTTTTTTGTTCCTGCTCTTGATGGTATTGATGTGGAGAATGTTTGGTTTCAGCAGGATGGTGCAACTTGTCACACATCGCATGCCACAATCAACTTATTGCGCGAAACCTTCGATGGCCGTTTAATCAGTCGAAATGGTGATGTCAATTGGCCGCCAAGAAGCTGCGATTTGACACCATTGGACTATTTCCTGTGGGGCGCTGTTAAAGACAAGTGTTATGTCGACCATCCAGAGACAATTGACCATTTGAAGGCCAACATTCGTGATGCCATTGACGAGATACGGCCCCAAACACTCGAAAAAGTGCTCGAAAATTGGTCCGATCGAATGGGCTACTGTGAGGCCAGCCGCGGCAGCCATTTGAATGAAGTAATATTTCATTTCTGAGCGGAACAATTGTACTTCAAAACAAAAAAATAAATTTGGCAATATCTCAAACCGTTTTTGTTTTATTTTATTTTTAAATCGAAACTTTTAAATGGCCCACCCATTATAACAAGGCCTTAATGAAAAAGAAATATAGATATCGAATGTTGAGAAACCAGCGAATAGTACTGCTGGTGGTAGCTGGTATCCCACCAATTGATTTGCTGGCTGCGGAGAGATCTGCACTTCATAAAAAGGGCGTCGATGCTACAAGCGACGAAAGAGAAGCGCTTTTTGGCAGATGGCAGGAGAGATGATCCCGACTATTGAAACTCGGCTCGCGGGTTCGAATCCCGCCCTCGGAAGCAACATTCATTCATTGATGGTCATATGGACTGTCCGCCTCATTTGAGTCCATTTTATATAGATTAAGTTAAGTAAAAATCAGTGCCTATGGTGTGGCTTCAAGCCAGACTATTCAGCTGGTGAGTTATTGTGCGAGAAACGCAAAATATCATATGTGTGTGTTTGTGTGTCTACTCTGGAACCGCGTTGAAGAGCCCCATGTTTCCCAAGCCTAGTGCATACTAGATCCACCCCTGTTCCAGACAAAAACCTGCAAAATTGTGATGCATGACATGTCAGATAGGTGATTTAAAGTCAGTGCAAATCGAGGTTTCGAAAACGCTTCCCTGAAAACGAATGTTTGCTTCAGCTCACTTGTGAAATTATTTTGATTTCAACAATAATGTATTGAATTTATTTGTCAAATGTGAAATAAATTTTGCAATTAAATAAAATATTATATAACATTGTTTCGGAAATACTACACGTACATGTACAAGCTGTGATGAATAACAAATAATAAGTTGATAAGCGATCGTGAGACTATTATATTCTTATCGGACATTCACGTGTACAAATAAATTAATGTTTGTGATATTTTGCTACATGGACCTGCAACTGTAAAACGTATATACAATGAAGATATATAATAATACTGACTAATTATTTACAAAAGTTCAAAACGCAATTCCTTATTCTGTTGCAAGCTGTCATATTTAGACGCTATTATTCTTCATATTAATTGAGTTAAAACTACATATTTGTGGCAGTGAACTTGCTTTCTACCTTTCTTATATAACCGACAATTTTATATATAGGTGTTACAACACCACCCAAGTGCGTAAAAGAAATACATTCAACGTTAGCTACACATACTAATAACGTATGATTATCTTCATACGCAGAAATGACGCCATCAAAGATTAGAGTTTACTATTTTTTTGAATGGCCCTTTCGCATGCCTAATATATGATTTTAGAGTTGCAGCAGTTAATTTTGGATCCATTTCGTATTCTCTGGTTTATCTAATTCAAGCAGGCAGAAGCGGTGGCCGCAGTAGTAGACTCTTCGGTCTCCTGATTAGTCGCCGTGCGCTGTGCGGGTTCGAATCCCGTCCCAGGAGAAACTTTTCTTTTGGCTATGGACGTTGTGATTGTCCGTAGGTGGTAGACGGTCTCTGACTGTCGAACGCGGAGGTACCACCCGGCGGATCTCCTTGGCGGAGCCAGAATGTGTGCATGTTGCATGCACACGTTTTCCCTCGCCAGAATCCGTGTGGCGTTCCCCTTTTCCCCTGTATCCCCCTATAGCCCCACGGTACCCAATGGGTGTTTAGGCCTTAGGCCTTCGTGGTAGTTGGAGTATAAACAAAAAAAGTGTACGGTTGATTCTGTCTGCTAAACTTCTGTGTCTGATCTTCATCAATTCTGATGTTATTTCATATTTGTAAAAGGCACTAATGTCTGAATCAAAACGATCCGTCAACATAAATGTACGTATTTGGTACGGAATCAACAAGTAGGTTATTTATAAGGAAGTCAATTAATAATGTTTTGATTATAATTAACATACTTAGATATTCCTTTTGAAGATAAGATTATTGTCGTTAGTCGTATATCGAGGAATTCTACAGAATGTTCCAATGTAACAAGAAAGAAATTGAGCAAAGGTTATGATTTTTCTATCAAACGTTTATTAGATGAAGAGATGTTTGAGAAATATTTTGGTGATATCCGTACAGTGCAAGCATAGATTTGCATGAAAGATATACGGACAGTTTCGAAGAGTTATAGAGTTTATTGTCTGGCATCATAATATTTGAAAATTTTATTTTAAATTCTTATCAGTGCCATTTTGCATTGCACGTAGTTTCAGCATCCACGCAACTCAAATATACGTGAAACTATACACATATATTTTTCGTACTCCATACAATTATCTCACTGCCACTGTCATACTCTAAAAATCATAGATTTCAACATTAAGAATGAGCAATGGCTGCACCTACTCATTTTAATTGCTAACAAAAAACTTATATTGTTAACCACGGTTCTAATACTGGCCTTTTTGAAATGAATACCCCTCAGTTTCCTCACACCACTGGACACATTCTTCGTACGTACGTATCAAAACGGTACTGTTTGGCAGAATGGACTGTTTGGTACTACAACCTCTTGCAATTTCCTTCGCCAAACGGCATTCTTTTGGCCAAACGGGCTGTTTGGTAGTTCAACTCTTTGTATTCCCGCATCACGAAGAGACTGCCTAGTAGGACGAGTCCTTTTATTCCTCCATCACCAAATGGCCAAAGGTACTGTTTGGTTCCAGGTTCCCATTGATCCTAGTCCTGGTATAATTCCCTATAAAATTTGCCATCTTTGTGACTCAAGAGCACTGTTACACCTTTCAGCTAGAATTCCTTTGAACCTGGCATACCTAGAGTCCAAACACAGAGGGTACCTAGCATGCCTTATCATTCCACCAGGCTGAATCAGTTTCCACTTCTGATTATCATTTCCATCACAAATTTTCATGAGCACCTCACTTCCTTTGTACACATCCCTAACCTCCAAGCAGATGTCGTGATGCCTTATGTAGCCGCTATCCGTGTAAGTCCACTGTTGGTTTCCCCCGTTGTTGTGACATTGGAACATGGCCACAATGGAGTCCAGAAGGTTCCCCATGGTATCCATGCACATATGGCCTTGCCTTATAGACGTCGGTCTACCCGGTGTGAAGATTTTGTTTGGCACCTGGAGCTCAGGATAAACATGCTGAAGGTACCACTTGAATGGTTTGCACTGCAACTTTTTTCTCAACTCCAATCTTTCTGATATGTCTCCAAACGGTACTGTTTTGGCCAAAGGTACTGCTTGGTAGTAGAGTTCTTTATATTCATCTAACCACACTTCGGCAGCTCGCCGAGTGTTTCTAGCAAAGACGTTCCCAGAACCTCCAGGAAAAGTGTACGGGTGTTTCTTTCTGAAGACATGACCTACTCTGCTGCAAGGAACTATTTCTAGCGACCCGCCACACTGCCAAGTTCTGAAGCTGAGTTCCAGGTTCTCAGCACCCCAAATGTCCATCATCATGTCATACTTGCCCAGCTTTGCAAAATACGGTTTATCTATCACAAATAGACCTCCAGCGATGATTGGAGTAAGGATAACTTCTGTGGGATCTTTCTCTCTCCTTTGCCTTTCTTTGTAATCTATGTACTCCCATTTGAAGATAAGATTCCAGTCAAAGGCACCTCTCAAGTCTGCTGATGCTCCAATATACTGGAAGGTATCCATGTTTATAACGTCGATAATTGGACAAACTATCCTACTAGAATTTTCAGCTACTCTTTCCAGAAGTGGTTCCAACCACTTCTCATTGCACTCGCAATGAGAGTCCAGGAAGGTAAGCACAGAAGCTACCGCTGCATCTGCTCCTTTGACCCTCGATCTCATCAAACCTTCCCGTTTATCGTTCCTGAGAACCCGAACTTTATGGATCTTAGCCAGCTCCAAACCATCATCTGGGTTATCGCTAAAATCATCAACTAGGATGATTTCTTTGATCAGATGCTCAGGGGATCTGTTCAGGACGCTGACAACCGTTCTGAGCAGCGTGCTTCTGGCTTCGTTGTGGAATGTGATTATGACTGATGTTGATGGTAAGTCCTTTTTGTAACCTTTGGAGCGACACATGGAGTTCCTGGTGTCCGGAATCTCCCTGTTGCTAGGAAGATGATCCGAGGCCATTTGGTTAAAGCGGTTTCGGATGTAAGGATCTTCGCCTGCATGAAGTCTCCCTCTGGAATGGAAAAAAAATAAAAATATATTAGCAGAAATTGTTGGGCAATCTGACCTAGCAAACATTTGTTTATTGTATTATTGGGTATCTACAGGGTGAGTTTTTAGATTGGGCTCGGTCCATAACTCCGTTAATACGCACGGTTACAAAAACCAACTTACTTGGAAAATTTGATTTCTACATTTCTACGGGGTGGCCCAAACACACTTTTTTAAACTGACCTACATTTTAATGCAGATTCGGATAGGCGCATTCAAACGAAGCAATTTGGTGTAACATAATATAGAGTTTTATTGATAAACTGTTGAAATATTTATCAATCTACGAGGGATGTCTTTTAAGTTTTGCACATAGAAACATAGTAGGCCGCGCGGATCGAACGTCAGTACTGAATCTTAACCTCACTGTTTAGTAAACTTAAATTCAAAGTTTTACAACAATACGTGCAGTGTTCTCACTACAGTAAGTGTGACCAAGTCATTAGAAAAACGGAACTCAACCGAGAACATTTTGGCGCCATAATTTATTACAACTTTCAGAGACAATTATCGCAACAAGAATGCCTTGTTGAGTTACTGTCTGTTTTCGGCAACGAAGCGCCACATCAGTCGACAATTTCCCGTTGGTATGGAGAATTCAAACGTGGACGGCTGAGTCTTAGCGACGATCCCAGGGTGTTTGCACCAAAAACGGCAGTCACCCGGAAAACGTCGATGCTGTGCGCAAACTCATCATTGAAGATAGATATGTGACATATCGCAAGTTTGAGGCGTCTTTGAAGATCTCAAAGACGTCAATTCAAAAATTGTACATGAAGAATTAGGAGTAAGAAAATTAGTTTCTCGTTGGATACCCCACCTGTTGACTGAAGAGCAGAAAGCAGCCAGGGTTAATTGGTGTCAAAAAACGCTTGACCGTTTCAATTCCGGAAACTCAAAAAATGTGTACATCATTGTTAGTGGTGATGAATCGTGGATTTACTGTTATGAACCAGAAAATAAACGACAGTCGGCTGTTTGGGTGTTCCAAGGTGAAGAAAAGCCGACAAAAGTCATCCGTTCTCGAAGTGTTTCGAAAAAGATGGTCGCGACATTTGTGTCAAGAGCGGGTCATATTGCAACAATTCCTCTTAATGAGCAAAGAACAGTTACTGCGGATTGGTATACCACCATTTGTTTGCCAAAAGTCATCACCGAGCTTCGAAAAATCAACCCCGAAAGAAGAATCATCCTCCACCAAGACAATGCAAGCTCGCACACAGCCAAAAAAAAAGGCAGTATTTAACGGAAGAGAACGTGGAATTATTGGACCAACTTCCATATATCCCCGATCTAAGTCCTAACGATTTCTTTACTTTCCCGAAAATTGAAAACAGACTGCGTGGTCAAAAGTTCCAGTTACCAGACGAAGCAGTTAACGCATTCAAAAATGCCGTTTTGGATCTGCCAGCAAACGAGTGGAATAAGTGCTTCGAAAATAGGTTCGAGCGCATGCAGATGTGTATTAACCTTCGTGGAGAATACTTCGAAAAACAATAAAGTCATTTAAAACTACATGCCGTGTTGTTTTATTTCCATATGCAAAACTTAAAAGACATCCCTCGTATGAAAAAAAAATTACAACTTGCACCTCCGCAACAGTTACAGCTAAACTACTGATTTTTTCGTCAAAAGAATTCCGTAACCCCAAATTTTCTTCCTGTCATAGCAGTTTTTCGATAGACTAAACAGGGTGGTGAAGAACGCAAGATGAACGATTTCTCAAAATTTTTAAATGGAAGACCCTGTATATTTTCACACTTTGATTCCCCTTTTTGGTGTAAGGTTTATGGGAATTTGTACGAATGGTTTTTGAGTTACAGTTAGCCTTTTTGTAAATTGTATATCAAGATAAATGAAAAATAGTACAATACCTCTCAAAATAAAAATAGCATTCAGTTAGTAACAGCATATGGTTATAATTTGTGTATTAAATCTACACAACCTTATGCAATAAAGCGGAAAATTCAAGGTGTCCCAGTGGTTTAGTAACTCAAAGAAATAATCATACAAATCCTCGTAAATCATATATCCTAAAAAAGCCCGTAAAAAAGTATATAGTATTCCATTTGACAAAGGTTGAGTAATCGTTCGTTTTACGTTCTTGACCACCCTGTATAAACTAATCAAAAAGTTGTAAAACCAAGTAAACATTTTTTTGATGGAAAATTCGATGCTCTAGCCATAACTGTTGCGAAGGTGAGAGTTGTCAAGGTTGAGAGTTTTTTTTCGAAATATTTTCAAATATCTCAACGATTTGAAAATTGGTTTGATTGGAAGGGCCTATCCGAATCTGCAATAAAATGTAGTTATTTCCATTTGAAAAAGTGTATGTAGAAATAAAAATAGTTTCAAGTAACGAGCAGACTGTTGGCTACATTTTTTGTGATTAACTTTTCTAGATACCATGCGTAATAACTAAAAATTCACCCTGTATAGCTCAATACATATACAGACCGATTAGTAGTGACTTCTAGAGCAAAAACTGTATCCAGACAAGTGTAAATTGAATACATCAGTTGAAAATCACAAAAAATGCATTACATTTTAAAAAAGCAATGGCGTATAAAATATTTTTCTCTGTAGGGGTCAAAAATTCGCAGTTTGTACGACACTGGTACTACAGTCTGAACTCGGAACCACGAAACACTTTGTATACATGATAACGGTGTGTATACTACATAATACTCACAATTTGAAGTCAACACCTTTGTCAAATTCGGATATATATTTTTCTCGATTTCTAAAAGTTCAACGCTCTGTAAGAATAGTAATATACTCCTAATGAGACATTTTACGACCCATGCTTATATAGAAACTATAGAATCTTTCCGTGCAATTTGTGGCTGTGCTTTCTGCTCCAGAAATACTGTCAGTTTTGTTTAATCCGAAATAAAAGTTGCGATAATTTATTTAAAAAAACGTTAACAAAAACTAGTGATATGAATATTTATTGAAATAAGGCAGCACAAAGAGTCATTTTTTACGAGAATCGACCACAGCGAAAGCTAAATTACTATCTTAATTAATATTTATGGCATACTAACTAGTTATATTAATTTTTATTACATAAAAATTAGGAACAAAGCCAAAATGTATTTTAAAATGGATTAGAAAAATGCTATGAGTTATGTTTTAATATTTGTGGAGTAGATGAAATCAAAGAAAGCTATTATCCAAATTGACAAAATTAATCGTAGCGTTCCCGCGCATGAAATTTGTGTTAAGTAATAATAATAATTTATTTTTATTATTAATAGTATATCAGAAGAAAACATTACGGTAACAAACAGGTGAATTACTTTTTGGATTTTTTTTAATATATTTACGAGTAATTAGTTGATGTATGATGCTCATTATTCAATGTTGTGATCTGTAATGCTCAAACCAATCTTCTGTCAATTTTACTGGTAAACAAAATTTCTGAAACCTGATGTTTTGCAAATATCTTCGAATCGACGAAATTTAGTTTACATTTTTGATTTTCGCTTATCTTGGGGAGTGTAGACATGTTGAAAATAAATGAAATAGTCAATTAGTCACTTATCTATCGACATAGAAACAATATCACATTTTTATGGAGCACTCATTCTGAAATTGTATGATAGTAACTGCATGGATTTTATTACTATGATCGTGAAATCTTTATGAGTAACAAAACGCGTAAAAATGAAAAGGAAAATTTATGTGAACTTATCTGCTGAACAACTTACTTTCTCACATAAAAATAAAAATTATAAGAAAAAATCACAACTAGAGGTATATGAAGGTTCCGATGAGAAATTTTCAAGTAAGCTAATGTATTCTAGATTTCAATAGAGATACAATGTATCAAACACAATTTTCAATTAAGCGTGATTTTTTAACAAATTTGAATGGAAAAATGTAAAAAATCTGAGATCGAGCAATTGCTGGATTACCTCAATAAAAATTACCCAGATGTACTTTGTTAGTCTATGAGGACAACATTTTGAACAGTCTTGTATATTTCGCTAGTGCAAAATGAAATATTTTGTTCGTTCTGTATCAGTGAAACGGAATAATTTTTTTAAAACTGTCAAGCGACATGATAATTTTAGAATAATAGATAGAAAAAGTTGTCCACTAGACAAGATGAAATTAGCTTAACACAAAAACTAGTCTAATAATACACTTCATGAGTTCTGCCGCATGTTTAGGCAACACCATGTCACCCAAACTTTACGAAGAACAGTTTCCAGCTAACTTCTGTCATTGTCAAAAGTGTGCCGTTTTTCAATTGGAGGTTCACTTGCAATTCAATAACTGAAACTTGCATGTCAGCCGAAATAAGGCAGCACAAAGTACCAGAATCGACGACTTTAGAACGGTATCTCAATCCTTATTTGACAGCTGGGTCACCAATGTGACCGCTAGATGTCGTCGATTCTGGCAGTATAGAAGATACGGCCTACTCGCCATTAAACAAACCAGTAATATCGCTTTCGTCCTTCCGCAATGTATTATACCGCCAGAATCGACGGCATATAACGGTCACAGCAGCATGCGAACTGAGACAGGTAATAGATGGAACTTTGTGTTATGTTATTTCGATAGACGTTATACCTCAGATAGAGGATAAATGCTGAGCTTGAGACATTACGGTCTAAGTACAACTTTCTAGTTAGTGTATAGACAGTTACCTTGAAGTGATACAACCATTTTTAGATTAACAATCCATTGAAAAACGCATTTTAAAAGCAATAAAGTTTCAGATAGCATGCGATTGAAAAACTGAAATTATACGTCTAAATTTTTTAAGAAAACAAAATGGTACTGACCCTTGAATGTACGCCTTCTCATCGAAATACTCCCATCCTGCCGGCGACCCTGCACCTCCTTCGGTCACCATGAGCATCCCTGCAGCCGAGGGCCGGTCCGTCCCTGAATCTCCGTCGGTCGCCACCAGCTGCAGCACAGCCCCCTGCCGGCCGTCGCCCGACGTCGACGACGCCCACTCCTTCAGCCGTAAAGCCCGGTTCACGTTCGCCACGTGCGAAGTGCTGTCGTCCGATTCTCCGGTCGGAAGGCCCAGACGCCAGTACCATACCAAGCCCACCACCCATACTAACACTAGGAGGATTCGAATGTTCCGTCTCATCGTAGGATGCGAAGGGCATCATTCAATAGCGGGAATGCACTTGGAGACGCACTGGGTGGTGGTGCTTCAAGGAGATGATGCCCACGGAATAGTTTTCACTAGTTCAAACGGCACACTTGCATAAACACTTCGAGAAGATAGTATACGGAGAGGGTGTCCATGGATTCGCGGGATAGTTTAGTCCCTATGCACAAGTTCAATTGGCACACTTGGAGAGGATACTCTATGGAGATGATGCCCAGCAACTTCCAATATGTGCCGACCGAACTGCACGAATTTCAGCTCGACACAAGTGCCATATTATGTGGAGATGATGTCCAACAATTCCTGCACAAACGTAAGAAATTACCCAATATTTACAACAGGACCTTGCTTATACGCATTGTGATCAACAGCGTACCCAAAGCAACTTGACTGACCCTGAGAAACGGCGGTCCACTGGGAAGGTTTTCACTGGATTAATTTGGCAGACTGTAAGACTTGTAGTCTTTCATATTTGCTAAGTTCAGTCTTCTTCTTTCGCAGTTTTACGATGGCAATCTATCATGACGTAGCTTCTAATCAGGCTTCAGAAATTCTTTTTTTGCACCTTGTTGACAACGGCGATGAGCAACTATTCATGCTCTTTTGAATCATTTCCTTTATGAGCTGCACCAAAACAGAAGTTCTGGCTGAAGTGCTTCTAAACCACGTAGATTTAGATTCTCAATCAATAGAGAGTGTGCTGAGTGTTGTTATGTCGTGTTTGTAAATATCCGTAGTTCATCGATGACACAATTATTCTGTCCTATATATTTTCTTCTTGAAGGCCGTTCCCTACCAAAGCTCTACTTCGAACAGATTGTTGGTTTTGATCATCATCCATGTGCTTCAAATGGAGTAACCAAATGGTAGTCTTGTTATCTTTTTGTATCACTGATTCAATTCACAAACTACAATTTTAAAACACGTTTAGTCTTTGACTGGTACTTGGAATTCTGATCTGCTATACAGGACTGGCCAAAATGTATGTGAAACAGTTTTAAAAATATATTTTTCTATTGATAATGCTCAGAAATGGTGAAGCGTTCGAACAAAAAATATCGACAATTCGCATATGGTCTAGTACGAAAATGGCGGGATCCGCGCGCACGCACTTTGGACTCTCTTCCGTTTTGGTATCCGTGTATAATGGCTTTATTTTGCATTCCTTAACACAAATATAAATATAAAAATGTTCAGACCACGTTATTGATTGTACTATATAGTTTTCAACCGTATCATGGAATTATCACATTTTCTTTTATGTTCAAAAATATTTTTATCGGACATCTTATATTAAAATATACTTATTTTAGGTTATTAAAAACAATGATGTATGACATCATGCACGAAATTAAATTTTTGTAAATATGATGCAAATTAAATGACAAAATGAATCTTAATGGTTTAATTTATCTTGTTTACATTGCTTTTAATTGCATATTAGTTAACAAGAAATCAGCCAAATATAGATTTTTCATTAATAAAAAAATATTATCTAAGTTTTATTGTTACATAGTCACATATTAGATGCTCCAATGCTTCCTTTTTGATTAGGCATCAAGTTTTGGAACATTCTGTTGCAGGCTAGGAAATTTTAAAACTGGGCATTCTTACTTTGATACGCAAGATAAAAACGGTGTGATTATGCTAATATATGACGGATATTTATAACTAAGGAAATAGCAAGTTCTGTACTGTATAAAGCTTGCCATCCATTTTTGTACTTGCTTGCGTCCTTAAGAAATACTTTGCGTAATTTATTATCAACTATTACTTTATGAGAAGATTGTAATTTTTTGACAAAACTATTAGAACCTCGAACTAAACTTCGCAAACAGAAATTTATAAAATGTAGACCAGAAACTCTACACCGTCAAAATACATTTAAAATACATCGGATTAAAAGTAAAATATCTTGAAGCCATTGAAGCATTTTAAGTATATTTTTGTAAACTTTGATCAAGTATTTCAAGTACCTCAGACATCAAACAATTATTTATATTTTTCACACATACAATGATGTTTTATATAGCACGCAGAATGAGCGACACTTCAGAAGTATTTTTCTTTGTAAAGCTATGCATATTTTGTTTTATTGGGTGTCCTGATGGAAGAGTTTTTTTTCAACTCAAAGCACATGTTCCTAACGAAACCCAAATGTTGTGTAAAACTAGAATTGTTCAATCGAAAGATTAATTAAAACACATCAGCCAATGAACCTAAAACAATCTTTAATGACGTTTTAACCGCCTGAGCAAATCACTGTCAACGCCGTTAAAGCTTGCCTCAAAAACAAGTTAACCTGTATATTTACGTTTCCTTTCAAATCGTATCAATGAACACGCATGACTCCGGCCAAGCCTGTAAAACAATCAGCGTACCAAGAACCATTGACAATTCACCCCCGCGATTACGTTACCACAAACATAGCGTCCATTCACGTTGTTTTATAGTGGAAACCACAACCGGCGATCGTCATCTGTCGCATCGCGAACCCAACTAAACGAAATCCGGGCTGCCATGGAAGCCCGAAGCACAGCCGCCGCGATAAACCGACCGACACACCACTACGTCGATCGCGGTGAAAGTAATCTAAGTGGGCAGAATCTGGACGATGGGGTGGCCACGGATCATGGTTGGTAGGAAATAAAGGTGGTGCGAAGCGCAAACGTTTTTGTTTTGTTTGGCGGTTGAAAGGTGTTCGACCGAACGGACGTAAAGACGTACGCAACGGCGCTCTCCCCAACGGCGGCCTACGGGCGCGACGCCTCAAAATAGACGGAGGGTGCTCAAAGTAGACGCCAGCGTTGCCGATGCTTGCGAATATTATCTAGTTGCCGGATAAAGCAAATCGTGGGTCATCGCCCCTACACTCACGTTTCTTGCCAAATAAAAGTGTTCGCATTTGGATAAGGTAGATGCGTTGGACCAAAAGAGAATGGTCATTCTGGTACCCAAACCAATAGCAATAAGTGATATACCGTTATAAATGTCTCTTCAAATCAAAAAGGTTTCTCAAAGTGAAACATTCGAATTCATGGCCGATTTTGAGATAAAAATCATATTGACAATAAGTCACATGAAGTACTAATTCTAGGCGTTTTAAATGTTTAGAAAACTGCTGGGCTGATTTTAATGAAAGTTTGTGATCTATAGAAGGACTCGACCAGTGTTAGTAAGAGTTGAGGGCCACATTAATTTTTGATTTATTACTACTAGGTTATTTTGTAAATTTTTCTCATACCTCAGGGCACAGTGGGTCTGATAAGATAATCCGAAAAGCCACGATAAATCGATATTTATAAAAGTATTAGTAAAAAAATTCTTGTTATATAATAATCGACATGAAATAGCAAAACTCACTCAAATGAATATGAATTAGGTTTTGAATATAATGTTATTACACTTACCTTTATGGTTATGTTGTTTTTAAATTTATGTATTAACTATGTTTAACTATGTTAAAAGCAAAAATTGTTATGAAAAATGTTTTCCCACGCACAGAAATTAAATTTTTCTGTGCAATTATTTCAGTTTATTTGCGTATATATACAGGGTGTCCGCAAAGTTGTGGTTTTCCTTTTCAGAAACAACTACCCTTGAAATAACAAAGGTAATGTGTAGTGAAACGAGGGCGACCAAGTAAAAAAAAAATAAAGGAAAAAGTACTCACTCTCCAGTTGACGAGAAGGGCTAAGTACGTCTCTGCCCGAAATCATACCGCTCCAACAGAAAATGAAATCAGCTGATGCGCTACCGAGCAGACGCACATACCACATTGATTGTCTTACACTTAATGGCACATCTTCTAACAAGGAAGGCAAAATGTTGCGTAAAAAGTCTAGGTATTGCATCTTGTCCAATCGATTTGGGAGAATAAATGGTCCAATGAGCATACCGTTCACCATGCCAGCCCAAACATTCACCGAAAATGTTTGTTGAAAATGTGCCCGACGAACAGCGTGCGGATTTTCTACTGACCAAACATGAGTGTTGCGAAAGTTATTCACCCCATTACGCGTAAACGTAGATTCGTCTGTCACCAATATGCACTTCAAAAAGTCCGGATTATTGTCATGTTGTTGCAACAACCACTCACAAAACCGCACTCTTGCTGGAAAATCGTCAGGTTGAAGGGCTTGTACACGTTGGACGTGAAACGGATACAGCCCCTCTTCACGTAGCGTTTGCCACACTTTAGTTTTTGATACTTGCACTTCTCTAGTGCTTGTTGAGGGATTCTCGCCTACGCGATTACCTCTACACGCGTGACCGTAACCGTCGGTTGAAGGTTGCATACTGACCTGACACACTGACCCCGACCCAGTTCTGTCGTCGGGTTGAGCCAGTGACCTTGTACCAGTCGGTAATGTCGCGGCTACAGGACCGTATTCAGATATTTTTGATGTTGCAGAGCCCTTTATCTCGGTTCCCTTAAGACATTGGTGTATATGGTACTAAGAAAAATTGCTTATGTTTTCAAGATCTACACGTCGTGTAAAGGAAAACCCCAACTTTGCGGACACCCTGTATATATTCATTTTGAATAAACTGTAATACTTTATACATGAATAAACTTATATTATTATTATTATTATCAGAGTTTGCAGGTACTCAGAGAAGTTAACAATGCATGTTTTCGAATGCTTAAAAGGTCATTACATGATGCCAAACACGGGATTTCTTATAAGTATCAATACAGACACAAGCCTTCGTTAATTGCATCACGAACTTGCAACTGGCGTTTATGTATTATAAGGTGCTTGAATCCAGTGTTTAATTATATCGAAAATTTTCGCAAGGTGTATAAATATATTTTCATGCTGTATATTTATATACATCTGTCATAAAATAATTGTTTAGACATATAGATAAAAGTATGTAGTCGATTTTACTGTTTTTTATTTTCTAACTTAAGTTTTTGTAGAGACACAAAAATGTCCAGGCTAGATCCCACTTTCAAACAATTTTTATAATATGGCTTCAATATTTCCTTACAACAAACTAGAATGTGATAGACGCGTTCAAGTGCGTTTTCAAGATATTTTCATTTTGCTTACTTAAGTCATGTTTCGGAAATCATTACTGCACATTTTATTTCATGATTTCAATTGTAAAGTCTAGTGATTTCTTGCTGAGATATTTTATTCCTTTTAACAGAAAAATGCAGTTAGTCTTTTACTTATGACGTGACGGTTTTGACTTTCATTTAAGTCTTGTAAATTATTTTCTATTTACTTATATAGTCGTATAAATGGCGACGGAAATTATCTCTTTGACGTCTTGTAGTGTCCCACTTGGTGAGAAACATCAATCCGAAATTTTGCAGAGCCATCCATGTATTGATCAAAGCGAAATAAAAACGGATAGATAATGGTTGGATGTTCAATTTGCTTTTGAACATACTCAAGAAAAAACGAGCAGAATGTTGAGCCACAACCAGGATCTAACATATACGCAAAGCAACTCCCAAACACATGAATAAATATCGAAAAGGTATTGAAGAAAACAGTTGTCTAGGTACATTTGAAATTTTTGTTACATGCCTGAACAAGTTTTTTGAATTGGTTGGTGCTTATTTCGCACAAATTGTAACTCAAAGATTAGCTCATTCGAGGATTTGAAAATAAAGCAGTTTTCAAAATCAAAAAACGGAACATACAGCAGAATTTCAAACAGAGAATGGGTTGGCTCGTGGCAATACCTAAAAGTGGAGGCAGTGGAGCAAATAATGGTGGCAAAACGGCTCAGAGATTTCTTGCCAACCCCTGGCTTTCCAGTGAAATTACGGACATAGACAAAGAAGTTATCTCGCGATTTGGCATTATATGACGCACCTTATTATGTGGTTGTGCAATTGATGTGAGAACATTTGAGTAATATTGTTTGGAAACCGCGAAAATATAAAATGTCACCAAATATCTGTGGTACCATATGCTAGCTAGCGTGCATACATATTGCTTCATGGAGCCATCATAATCATAGACCTTATTCTACCTATCGGTCAAATGTCAGAAGGAACCCAAGAATCTTGAAGATTTACCAGAGAAAAGCACACTTAGAAAAAACAAGAAATAACTGGAAATCAAGGTTTACCCAACATATTCCTTATAGCTTCCGATCCAGCAATTTCATCTTTGTGGTAATAATACCAACCCGATAAAAAAATCAAATGTATGTTCGAAAGTAATTTCCTTGTTAGAGCACCTTTAATATAATCAGTAGAACCAAATTATTTAAGAAGACTACTGGTGATCTTACTTCATCCGACCAGGAAGATGACGGAGATGATGAAGATGACGATTTCAGGAATATAGGCTTTTAGTTTCAATATTGAGAATAACTATCCTGTATTTAGTGATATTTGAATATTTTATATAATTATGATTAAAAAATGTCCAAAACGTCTACTCAATACCCCCTAAAAGTCACGCCTAACAGAGTCAATTTTTTTCTTAATTTTTTACATCAAAAGTTTCGCATTTTAAAGCCATTTAGCCCATATCTAGATTTATGGCCGCTTTTCGGTTTTTCTAGCCCACTGTGCACTGGTCTGTCATGAATTTGAGACTCTTATTAATAATTAAAATTACACCGTATTTACGTATCTTGATACTTTTCGACAAAAAACAAAAAAAGTCAATTCTCCAATATAAAACTATATTTATTAGAGAGCATCGTTTCGATGGATGTTTTATTTAGAAAAATAAGCTTAGTGCAAAAAGCGCAAGAAGCATCAATACTTCAGCTGTGTGTGGTTCCTAAACGTCAAAATACTTGAGCTATATGCTGTGACTCACATGTGATGTGACATTTGCTTCCGAGATGGCACTAGCGGAGGCCATTCATAGCTTATATGGCCTAAGCTGTAAGTTCTGCCATTCCTCCATAGGTGACGTTCATATCACTTTGATAGTAATTATTTTACATAAGTGCCGGTTCTTCAGTCAATTCAATTCAATTCAATTTCCACCAAAATCCCGGAAAGCTGTAGCGTTTATAACGACTTATCAACTTATCTTACGCAATAAGGTCCTCATTGGCCTATTTCCAGACGACATCTGACCAAACTAATATGAAGTGAATTAAGAAAAAGTAAATATCGCTGGTATCAACAGGGTTATCCGCATTACCCACCTTGACGTAACGAAATAAAATAAATCTTGAGCATATAGAGTAACTTTTAGGTTAGTAAGATATTTCCTCTACATGATGCGTCAACGTCGCAGCTAAAATAGAGCGCGCATAACATGGATACAGAGCTCGTGAAAGAGCAGAGTTGTACTCAGCGCCTTTCATTTAATGGAATTATAATCTGGAATCATAAATGTGTGTAAGCTTCGAGGATTAAATACAGGGTGGCCCATCCATGTGTGGACGGAATATTACTCATAAACAAATGCATTTTGGGAAAATCTATTTATGGGATGTTATAAATGACATTTGAGGGCACATTTATACAGGGTGACTTTGAAGTTGAGTCATTAATTTTCAGTTAATGATTGTAGAAGGAAGATAAACCAAAATATGTGTGTAAAAATAAAAAAAAAATTTAAAAAAAATTTACCTTGTTTCATAAAGTATCCTCCTGACAAGTATTTCAGTGCGGACCTGTATTTGATCGTGAGGTCTTGGAGCACCGGCATGCCGTCCATATGTGAGGTCTTAAGTCAAATGATTCACGAACCCGTTGTACTACATTAACAAAGGTACGAGGGGTTGGTTGCACTCGATTGGGAAACCGATCCGCATAAACATGTGCCATTTTTTATTTCGTTTGAGCCACGCAACAGACACCACTATCCACTACCGACTGACACTGACTGTTTACAACTGAATGAAATAATTGTAAAAACATCGTTCCAAATTCTTTCGCTTTTTTGTTTCCGATGGGATGAACCGATAAGGCGAATTATATCCGTTGTCGCCAAACACGAGCACATAATATTATTATTGAGACAGGGCGGTACTCAAACTTCCAAAGGGCTATAACTTTGTTACTTTAATTTTACCAGAAAAATGGTAAAGGAAAAAACATTTCTTTCGATCAGATTTACTCACTGTTAAAATAAATGACTCAACTTCGAAGTCACCCTGTATAGTATTGGCCATCATACGGGATGTCCCAATTTCGACCTACATATCAAAGTTATGATTTTTCAAATGGTAATGGCTCAAATTTTATTGCATTTTTGGATAAACCAACTCAAAAGAAGAAAATTGATATAACATACTATGGGGTTTTGGTAATTAGCTACTAAGATGTATAATAGGGTTTTGTCTAGAAAAACCTCCCACTTCGGCAACTCCTCAGTCTGCCATGTTGAAATTTGGAGTGCTGAATTTTGTATCAAAAAAAAACTTACACACCTCAGCTTTTATCTTATCTGTTACTTTTTCGAATTTTAATTTTTGCTCATACATGGTGGTCAAAAACACAAATTGTATTTTTTCTCAAAAAATTCAAACGCATCACCCTGTATATTTGTGCAAGTTTGGATTCAATTTCTTATAAGCTTTTTTCTATACTAAACGCATAAGGGTTATTACGGCTATTTTTTCGGTTGTTATCACGTCTTTTATGGAACGGCTTAATTCCCTAAAACATCGCATCATCCTTGGAAACAAGTAAATTGTTGATTAGGTACAAACTGTTAAAATTAGCTTTGTGAGCATTATAATAAAAACGTTTTCAAAAATGAATTTTTCTAAAGAAGAAATGGTGAAGCCCAAAGAAATAGTTTCCTAGCATCTCGCATTTATAAGCAACGGTGCGACATCAACGCCAGAAACATTTTCCACACTACGAGAATGTTTTGAATCAAGTGGAGCAGTGGAATATAGTAAAAAATGTATAAATAATCCAAGTGTCACCAATGAGATAAATCAGTTGGAGGTTCTATTGAAGCTGCAGGAAAATCCTCATTTAAATGCACGGCAAATTGGAGCAGAAACTAATATATGCAGAACTTCTGTCCAAAGGATTATTCACAAGCATAGGTACCATCCATATCACCTATGCTGGCATCAAGGCCTTCATCCTCAGGATTTCGCAGCTCGAATGGAGTTAAGTACAATAATTTTCGAGCAGTTTTTGAAGATTAGGTCTTGAGTAGTGATAGTTGTTTGTTTATGTTGTTGTTATAGTTGTTTTTCTCTATTACGCTTGAAGCTGATTTATGCTGTTCTGATTTTTATTCGTTTTTACGTCAAATCTCTACTCCTAGGGGCAATATGGAATTAGCCCACTGTTTGTCTTTTGTTTCCTTGGATGATGTGATTTTTTTCCTTAATTTTAGTGTGTTGTTCTATTAAAAGCTTAATAACTCAAAATCTAGTGATTTTATCTGAATCAAACCTTATACCAAAAAAAGCTTATAAAAAATTGAATCCAAACTTGCACAAATATAGAGGGAATTTTTGAGAAAAAGTACAATTCGCGTTTTTGACCACCGTGTATGAGCAAACATGAGAATTCGAAAAAGTAACAAATAAGATAAAAGCTGGGGTATGTAAGTTTGTTTCGATACAAAATTGAGTAAGTATTCCAAATGTCAAAATGTCGGATTGAGGGGTTGCCGAAGTGGACGGTTTTTCTGAACAAAACACCTGACATCTCAGTAGCTAATTACCTAAACGCCATAGTATGTTATATCAATCTTGTTCTTTTGAATTGATTTATCCAAATATGCAATAAAATTTGAGGCATTCCATTTAAGAAATCATAACTTTGATATGTAGGTCAAAATTGGGACACCCTGTATAAATGCCAATATTTAGAAATGTGCTCTCAAGTGTCATGTATAACATGCCATAAATATAAATTTTCCCAAAATGTATTTGTTTATGAGTAATATTCCGTCCACATATGGATGAGCCATCCTGTAGTTCTTAATTTCTGGTTTTCCCAAACGGATTGTATTGCGGGCGAACTACGGTTTGAGGTGACGTTTTCTGAAATAGGTGAAGTTTCTACAAGAAAATTGATATGCGCCAATCTGGTGAATGGCGGAAGTAGATTGAAAAATAGAATTGAAAAAGATCGCGACTTTTGATAATATGTACTTTGTCTCACATTTTACTTCCCGTGCTTAATGGCGGGGAAGTGTTGTAATCGCGAAAATTTTCGAAACTAGTTTACCTATGATTTATTGATTATTTCACTCATTTCCATCGGTCTGTCTGTCTGACGATCTGTCCGTTCGGATTTCGATAAAAATTTTGATCTACTTCTATGCCAAGGACGCAAAAGCTTTGTAGTTTTTGCAAATCGGCCGAGAGGCGGCGCAAAAACGGGCTAAAAACGGAAAAACAAAACAAAAATCATTCACACTCCGTTTTTTGACGTTTCAATCGATCCTGATCATTTTCGGAAACATTTTTGTATGGAATAAAAATTGGGGGTTAGGGGTTGCAGGGGGTAGGGAAGGCTATATGTAAATTTTTTGACGTTGGTATATTTATGCGCCACCAGCCTCAGTAATCTTATGCACATATTACGCATACACATATTTTACTCATCATAGATGTTCACGTCCATTTAGTCTTACAACTTAGAAATATCTCCTAGAGTTCGGTATAGACACGTGCCCCCCGATGGACAAGCGTCGTCATCGACGCACTTCCGCAATGCTGTGTGCACTGTGCAAGTTGAAGGCCAATATCGTCATTCACTCGGCACGGGAATTACGTATCTTTAAAATTGACATTTTGTCGTTTTTTTTTTTGACATTTCGTAGGTTTTTTGTGACACAACGTAGGTTTCCTACAAGATGTTACCTTGTCACAAGCTGGACACTTGTTGTGAACTAGTTTTGTAGCTGTACGTGTTGCTTAAACGTCAACGAATAGCGATCATAGCGAGCAAACGTGGAATGAACTATTTGCCCACTAAAAACTACCTAGTCTGCAAAATGACATTTCGTCGGCTCTTTAACGTTTTTTAGGTTTTTCACATAATATTCGTGAGGGATTGGTCATCGCTACGATCATGTGGGCGTGCACGAATTCCTGTCAGGGGTAGGAGGAAGGCCATTTAATGTTTTGTTATACATGTTCGCAGCTTACTTTTTTCTTAGAAGGACTAACTTGTGCCCAACATAATACAGTCTACTTACTTGACGCCTTTCTTATGTCATAAGAAAAGTAATAATTTGAGAGCAAAATTGGAACGGCCTTTTTTACTAGTTTTAATTAGACTCGTATTGCTGATGCATTGTTTTATAATTCCGTGAAAAACTGACAAAGTAGATTCACCGTGAAAAAACAAAGATGAAAAATTAAGCGACGATAATGTTTTCCTGGAACTCGCAATCGCTATAGCTAATTGAAATTCCAGTTTTGGCTATCTTAATGTATATGTATTTATAAGATCATAAAACTATCATCATAATCCGGCTGACAAATATCAAGAAATATTTTTTCCGTTAACGAGTTATCGACATTTTGAAAACATAATCTGTTAGGATACTATAATATATTTTATCAAAAATGGTAAATTCATTAGTTGCGATTTTTTTAATTTTATTTTTAAAATATTCACAGTTATACAGGGTGTTATTGAGTCAAACATCAAAGTTGGATTTTTCAAATAGTTGCCGTATTTCCGCTTCAGATTTGGAAGGGTCCTTTTAAAAGAAAAACATTCAACATAATATAGTTATGGAATTTGATGGTTACTTGCAAAGTTTTAAATTTCATTCAAAATTTTTCTGAAATACAGTGGCATCCGCTTATGATGAACTTGCTTATCATGGAAACCCGTATATAATGGACAGAATTTAAGGTCCTAAATTATTGCATGTAGAATAATCGGATATTATAGACTTATAGACAGCGGACTATTTTAATCCATTATATGCGAGCTATTTTGGTAGTTCCCCGTAGCAGATTTAGCTGATGCAATCTTTTACGGGGGTTTGGTTTCGCAGTTTGCATTCTAACTTGGGCACCAGTGTTATTCTGTATTTATTAGAGTTATAAACATGTCGAAAAGTGCGAAACGTGCATTCACTTTACACGAAAAGTTCACAATAATTAGTGAGCTTGAGCAGGGTTCATCTCAAGCAAATATATGTGCTCGTATGGCTATAAAAAATCCACTGTGTCAAATATTTCGAAAAACCGTGAAAAAATTAAAAATGAGTGGAAATCAAATAGTTAAAAGAAACCCCAAGTCGATGATACGCTGTTTAAATGGTTTCAACAAAAGCGTTCTAATAATTTTCCAATAAGTGGACCTATGCTACAAATAAAGGCAGAATAATTGAGGAAATTGATTGGAGATTACTTCGAATGTAGTTCCGGTTGGCTATACAGGTTTAAGAAAAAACATAACATTGTTTTTGGAAAAATGTGTGGTGAGTCAGCTTCAGTTGACAAGAACGTTACCAATGACAGGATTTCAGTTTGGCCCGTAATATCCAGTGATTATTCAGATGATAACATATTCAATGCAGATGAAACCGGGATATTTTATAGAATGCTACCAGATAAAACTCATAAAATTAGCAGGTGAACCTTGCAATGGAGGGAAACTGTCAAAAGAGCGAATAACTGTTATGATTTGTGCTAATGCTTCTGGTACTGAATACGGAAACTATTGATAATAGGTAAGCGAATAAATAGAAATTCATGTTCTAATTTTTTTTATATTCAATGGCAGTGCTGCAAAGAATTTATGATCTTTTTTTTATTTCAGTGAAATTTAAGAATCCCAGCTGTTTCAAAAATGTTAAAACAATTCCCGTCGATTATGTTGGAAATAATAAAGCTTGGTTGACTTCATTAATTTTTGAAGAATGTTTTACTGAACTTGTTAAGAAAAATCGTAAAATATTGCTCTTGGTCGATAACTGCCCCGCTCATCCAAATATTTCACTTAATAACATCAACCTCCAATTGTGTCCACCCAATGTGACATCAGTTCTGCAAACAATGGACAAGGGTGTCATTTGGAGTCTTAAGCAAATGTATCGGAAACATATGTTGATGAAAATTATGCAGCTTCAAGAAGATGTCAACATTACCAAAGCTGTCCCCATTTTAGATGCTATAAATTTGCTTACTATTGCATGGGAATTGGTTACTCCAAAAACGATTCGTAATTGTTTTCGCCATGTTGGTTTAGTGAAAAACATAAGTGAAATAGTCAACGACTTTAATCCAGAAGATGGAATTCCATTAAGTGATTTACTGAAAATTAATAGTTTACTGAATATAGACAAATTTAATGAGTATGTAAAAGTTGACAATAATTTAATAGCAACACAGGAATTGTCAGACTCCAATATGGTTAATAAAGGATCCGTTGATAACGAACAGGAAGACGAACTAGAAAACAACGATGAAGAGCTTCCAGTGACAACTAAGGAGGCATTAAACTGGGTGGAAAAGTTGCAACGTTATTTTCAGCAAGAAGAAGACAGTACATCCACACTTACCAAATTAAATAAAATTCAACTTGCTGTTCTAAATAATTATACAAAGAAACAATCTGTTCAAATGAAAATTACTAGCTACTACCAAATAATTTATGGTTTTTACACATACCTACACAGCAAGTATGCCTGTAATATGTGTATCAGGGTATGAAAAAATGCAAATTTCAAAATTACGTATAACTTTTTTGTATGTATCTTTATTTATGTAATGCATGCTAAAAAACACATTTTAAGCTTTTTTCTGCTGCTTTTTTCATTAAAAAAGTGTTTCTTTTAAGATGGTCATCCGCCTATAATAGACTATTTGTTACAGTCACGCCGAGTCCATTATAAGCGGGTTGCACTGTATATCCAACAGAAACCTCAGCGACTTCAAGAAACATCCTGTTTTGCCGTAATCTGACTAGATTATTGTTCACAGTCATAATTATGAAATAGGGATGGGAGCACCGCTTATCAATTCCATGTTTTCAAATATGGATTTCTAAGCTGGAAGGTCAACATAATCGAATGTATATTTAAGAAAAAAGTCATTCATATTTCATACCATCATTTATATATGTTACGTCAGAGTATTTATGAGATACCGTTTATTTTAGTTTTAAGTCATTTATTTTGAAATTAAATCGAAGTTTCCCGCATAAATGACTTGTTGTATTCCAGTTTAGCAAGATTTCCGCGTATCGATAAAGATAAGTTCAAGGATCCGCAGCGTATTGAAAATATAAAACGTATCAATTTATTGCATCGGCCTTCACTGGATTATTCTGTAAATAATTATATTACATATCTGTTTGTGGGAAAAATCCTACAGATACTGATCTTATTACTCCAACTTACAAAATCAAGTTTTAATGGAAACGTATTAAAAGTATAGAAAAAGTTGTTACCGCCATGTAACTACAACTACTGATGTTCGAAACCGTTCTTTTTATAAATTTCAAAATTAAAATTGATAATTTTTGAAAATCAACATTTTTGAAATTCAAAGCTTTAAATATTCTCGATACTTTAAAAATGTTCAACATTTCAAAATTCTGAGAGGTTTCGAAATGTTGAAAGCTTTGCAAGATTCGGAAATTTATTTTTTTATAATTCTCAAAATAATGGGAATTTGAAAATTTTGAAAATTGAAGCATTAAGAACTTTCTAAAATCTGGAAATATTTGATGTCAGCTGTTACAGCCTACTGTGAATGTGTTATTGTTTGTTCGAAATCCAAAGAGAGATCATTCCTCAAACCAGGGTTGATAAAAATCATGATTTTTTTGTTTATGACAGATTTTTTTTTTATTTTTTCACAAAATCAATAGCAGATTTTGACTTTATTAACAGACAACCTCCTAAAACTATCATTATTTGCATTAGCTACACTCCAGCTGACGCTCGATGGAATGCGTTCTCAGCGGAACGAAGAAGTTGCCACGTGGAATGTTCAACAAAACAATCAATAGGGTTATATCATTTGCCACAATAGTGAGTATTTTCGGAACTCAAAATAAGTATCTGGGAAAAGGCCTACTAACTCTAATAATTAAATTTAAAGCCAAGAGTGATGCTTTTAAAGAAGTAATGTTTGCTTATGACCTACCAGTTGTTCACAGCTGCATCTATACAAAGGAGTTTCTCTACATTTGATCTGGTCCAATCTAAACATTTAAATAGGCTGGGAAATGAATAAAGGCGGTGAAATTAGTGTTCCTCTTTAAATATCATAATAAATAGTTGTTGACAGACTTAGTCATTAGTTATTAGTTCAAATTAATAAATGAAAACTGTGCACTTGAATAAGTATTTTTTTATACAGCTGATGAATATTATATACTTTCATTTTTATCAAAAAAATCATTTGATATAGATCACTGTATAAATCAATCAACCGTGCCTTAAACGGTACTGCGGTACTCAATACTCAAGGAGCGATTATAAATCGGACCACTAACAAAGAAGAGGAGAAGACGAATTGGCACAAACACCAGTGGGACCTGCAGTACTAACCACACGAATGTGTGTTAGGTTACCGTCAAACACAAGAACGACCGACGGCGATACAATCAACACATCCTGAGTTATTGTTACATTTTTCGACAGCGGAAAATGTAACAAATTATCACTGCCTGCGTGTACGCAGGTGAAAACCATTTCGAAACAAGACGATACTGCCCAATGAGCTAGATGGGTACTGACCAAAATTTCTCATCTATGATCATGGAGGAGGAAATCTTGCCTTGGAATGTAAGAGCTGCGGTGTTGCCAAGTGAATCATTGATGCAGACTTTGTGGCAATCCGGAATCCATCCTAAACTGATTCGACACGATTCACAATTCAAAAATGCGTATACTCAAATTAAAACCTTTTTTGGCCGTAGAGAATAAATTAACGCATATTATTTTCAACTTAATTCAACGAATTGGTGTAAGGCAGAATGCCGCTTCATCGTTGCTAGGCAACGCGGTGATGAGCTTCGCTTTCCAGTCAGCTTCTATCTCTTTCTAACATATGTGTGTATACATACTTCTCTCTCGTACACATTGAACTCAAGCTGTCAGGCAAATCTGGTTCTCAGTAGCTCCATAATAATTAATAATAATGAACGACTTTTATTCAGGTGAAGTTTAGCTACAAGCTATTCTTTCACTTAGGGCCGTATCGTCAGTCGTTCTTACAATTGTAGGACGCTTCTATGGCCTCCTTGATGGTCAAAGTCTTTTCTCTCCTTCAAAAATTTCTAGATCGCCCCTGTTCCGTGTCAGCGTCAGAGCTCTCCTATTGTGAAGTTATGTTTTCTTTTTGAATTGTAGAAATTTTCGGGCTGATAAAACATGATATAAATCAAAAGCATGAACAATTTGATGCAAATAGATATTTGTGACATAACCTCAAAACAGAGCGCCGACACAGAGAAGAAAAAACTTACAAAAATCAAGAAGGCCATAAAGGCGACCTACAATTGTAGGAGCGACTGACGATACGTCCCTTAATCGTTGAAAATAACTAGCACTAGAATATTGACAATTTTAACAAAATTTTCTTCCAAACTTTAAACAAAAATTACATATTGAATACAATTATATACAGGGTGACTTTGAAGTTGAGTCATTAATTTCCAGATAATGATTGTAGAAGGAAGATAAACCAAAATATGTGTGTAAAAATAAAGTATCCTCCCGACAAGTATTTCAGTGCGAACCTGTATTTGATCGTGCGGTCTTGGAGCACCGGCATGCCGTCCCCTGTGAGGTCTTAAGTCACCTGATTCACGAGCCCTTTGTACTACATTAACAAAGGCACGAGGGGTTGGTTGCACTCGATTGGGAAACCGATCCGCATAAATCCGTGATACCGCGTAAATAAGAATCATGTCCACAAGTTCAGCATTTTCGTAAACATTTGCCATTTTTGATTTCGTTTGAGCCACGCAACAGACACCACTATTCACTCACGCGTTACCGACTGACACTGACTGTATACAACTGAATAAAATAATTGTAAAAACATCGTTCCAAATTCTTTCGCTTTTTTGTTTCCGATGCGATGAACCGATAAGGCGGATTATATCCGTTGTTGCCAAACACGAGCACATAATATTATTATTGAGACAGGGCGGTACTCAAACTTCCAAAGGGCTATAACTTTGTTACTTTAATTTTACCAGAAAATTGGTAAAGGAAAAAAACATTTCTTTTGATCAGATCTACTCACTGTTAAAATAAATGACTCAACTTCGAAGTCACCCTGTATAATTGTATATGTAATATACCTTTGAGAAACAACTGCTTTCTCTGGCAGGACTATGCGCAGTACATCAAAATAAATTTAGGATGCGACATTGCATCATTCAACAAATTGTTCAAGTCCATCCATCAAAGTCTACCACAGCTGTCCAAATGAATTCAGACAGTCCACACTTTCCTTAGTTGTTTCAAACTAAACAACCGTTTGTTCACTATCCAGGAAATGACTAATTTTGTTTCACAGTATACATATAACTCGTAAAATAGAGACAGTCAGCGGCACTATAATGTTTTATTTTGTCGATTCGAGTGCATTTTTGGCAACGCTTCAAGAACATTGTGTATACGGAGCAGCTAGCCATATCGAAAATCGAACCTTGCCTCAAACATTTCCAAGATGTATTTTTAGCACGTATTTCAACCGTTCCATTCTGCGCGATTTGATGTATGCGAACCGTGAAGTGTATCGTAACACCTTGGTCAATGATAATTACCTATTTTTCCTCTAGAATAATAGAAAATCAGGTGGAAGTCTAGGAAGTCAGACATCTTCAAAAACTTTATGGCTGTGGCTTCTAGTCTGTGCCAAATTTCAAAAAAAAAATCCTTCAAAACTTGTCGCTGAGGCGCAGACAAATTGGAGGCTATGAATGTCCTGTTGTATATACGAGGGCCGTCCGATAATTACTTAGCATACAGAAGAAAAACGAAAAATTTGAATAAGTGGCGATTTATTTCTCAACATAGTCTCGATACACTGGACTCAGCGCTTTATTCAACCCGTCTGAAAAATACGTTTTCTGGATGTTTGCAAAATAGGCCTCCTAGGTGGCGATAACCTCCTCATTCGACTCAAATTTCTGCCCGGCGAGTGTCTTTTTCAAATTTGGAAACAAAAAGAAGTCGCAGGGGCCAAAATCTGAAGAATACGGTGAATGAGGCAGCACGACCAATTTGAATGTCATCCGGTGCGTTGTCATGGTGGAAGAGCCCTTTTTCTTCGCTAATTGGGGTCGCTTTTTCTGCAATTTGGCATCGCATTGGCCATGCTAGAGCCTTGTGACCGTTTTGTCCTTCTTCATGTAGTCGGTGTGCGATTTGTGAATATTTTTAATGACGTTTCAGATATGTTAGACAGAGGCAAACAGAATTTTATTGTCCAAACAGACTGTACATGTATTGCTAATTTGCATGTATCCGACAAAGATAGACGATGTTGTGTATGTTAAAGCAGGTTAGGTTATTTTCGAATAATCCTCAACTCCTGTCTTAAGGTATTCTACTTATAACTGTTATCACTCAAAACCACGAAACAAAATGAAAATAAAAATAATCAGTGAAATAACCTAACTTCGCAAAATCATATAAATATATATATATATATATATACGAGTCCCTTCTCACTTCAGTTGGCCCAACTATTGAAATCTTAGTTTTTTTCTTATCAAACACAAATAATAAAAATGTAGCATGGTGTTATAGGTTTAAAATATTAACAATGAATATTTTGATAAGATATAGTAGAAAACACCACCTTATCACTCCCTAATCAAATTTGCAGCATAAAAATAACACATGTTGCAATTACAGCATATCAACCTATTTTCATTTCAATGCAAAATAAGTAATAATAACGCATAGGTGGCTGTGAAAAATAAAAGCTATGACAATTGTTTGCATTAATCACAGCTGTCAGAATACGTTTAGAATAGTTTTGGGTAGTTAAGGTTTTCAAAATGGGTAGAGGAAAGGTTATTAGTGAGAAAATTCGGTTACTGATAATTAATTTTTTTAATTCTGGGAAGTCAAACTCAGAAATTGCAACTTTGTTAGACTTATCGCGGTACAGTGTGAGAAATATTGTTAGAAGATAAAACGTAACTGGTTCAGTTGATATTAAGCCACGATATGTGAAAAAAAAAGTAATATCACAAATGCCGACCGAAGAGCATTAATAAGAATAATCGTGAAAAACAGGCGTGCCAATTATTTACAATTAAGTGCTCTGTGGAGTGACGCTGTTGGAAGGAGAATTTCGAGGTCCACAACTCATAGAGAGGCCCACAAACTGGGATTTAGCACTTGCAAGGTAAATTTTCTTATAAAAAAAGTGAAGTAAAAACCCTAAAGTTGCACAACTTGTTTATAAGCCAAAGAAAAGCCACTATTAACTCCTACTGCAAAAGAAAGATCGGCTTAGATGGGCTAAAGAACATAGACAATGGACACCTCAACAATGGTGTGCAATACAATGGAGTGATGAGGCCCGATTCGAAGTTTGTGTTGGTGACAGTCGCAGTAGAGTTATTCGCAAAAAAAATTAAGCATTCCATGTTGACTGTCTGAAGAGAAAAGTGAAATTTCCAGCATCCATTATGGTCTGGGGCAGTATCTCATCAAAAGGAGTAGGAAAACTTCATTTTATTGATGGAAATGTGGATACAATAAATATTTGGCAATTTTAGAAGAATCGCTTTTACCCAGTGATGGAAGAATGTTTGACATCCGGACAAGATTTTGTGTTTCAGCAAGATGGTGCAGCGTGCCATATCTCAAAAAAGGCTATAAAATGGATGGAAGAAAATAATGTACCACTTTTGAAATGGGTTTCTAGCAGTCCAGATCTGTCACCTATTGAAACTTTGTGGCACGAGATGAAAAAGGTTTTACAACAACATCCTGCTCGTACTATCACCGAACTGAGACAAAAGCTTCAAGAAATATGGGATTGTTTTACACCAAATTTTTTCCAAAAACTTAGTTAACACTGTGCCCCAAAGAATTCTGTAATAAAAAATTAAGGTGATGTTACCCAATGGTAATCTTTCAATTGTTGCTTTGTTAACTTCGCGCATTTATTCGCACATTGTTTATTTGTTCAGATGTTCTATTAGTTATAGGTCTAAGTGATTTCAAATATGTATTTTTTACGACTAGAGTGTATCTAAAATGTTTTTGAGAAAATAAATTGTTTTAGAAGTAAATAGTTTCGTCATGTTTAGTTTATAAAGGCATATTTTGCTGCAAATCTTAAAGTGGGCCAACTGAAATGGGAAGGGGCTCGTATATATATAATATAAATTTGTTGTCATTATGTTCCTGACGTCATGATTTTATCATCGACGTATGTCCATTGATTGCTTCAGTACAATTTATGGTATGACGTAATAGTCATCTTTCGTGATTTTGACTATAGAGTCAACCATTAACGTTTCAAGTAGTGAGTAGTTTATGAAAATAACTTGATGAACCCCTACTTGGCGATAATTTATAACAAGCCACGACATGATCGTGATTCTTCGTGAAAACCTGCGAAAATGCTTAGTCGGCTCTCATAAAAGCGACGGATACTGAATGCAGGTCTATCATTGTTTTACATTAAACTATTGTTGCAGTTATCCATAAAACAAGAAAATCAAAATAGACAGAAGCTATGACTTACCTTGTTGTTTATCGTTGAAACTTCTGAAACAAAATTTTCTTGTTAAAATTACTTCGAATCTATGAAATATAGGAAAAAGTCTATTTCAGTTAAAGAACAAAATATAGCTTCAAGACATTCTGGAAGAGACATTAAATTTGACTTTATTTATTACAGATATAAGTATTGTGTGAGTACGCAGTTTTACAACATGAATAATCATCCTGTTATAGGATGCCCTTTTTTGTTTGTTTTGTCCCCACCGGAACGATTTGCGAAATCTACGAAGTTTTCATCTGCCATGTTTGGCCAATAAAACTACATGTATTTAAAATTCTTCTTTAATGTATACGTTTCAGTCACCTTCTTTGGTACAACACTTTTTTGACAATATTTTATTTATGTCTTTCAGGTGACACTTTTTTTCTTTTCATTTACACTTCTTAAAAGTGTCACCTGGAAGACAGATAAATAAAATATCATCAAAAAGAGTCTTATACTGAAGATGGTCACCGTAGTGACTGAAACATTAAAGAAGAATTTTAAATACACGTGGTTTCAGTGGCCAGAGAAACATGGAGGATTATTGACACGAAAACCACAGGATAAGTTTCAGAGGTTCTTTTTTACTTTGAAGTTTGATTAAGTTGAAATTGTGTCGTCATATTTATGTAGGTTAGGTCATTATATTGTAAATTGTAAAAGTTAAAAAATAGAACAAGTGCAAAGCGATAATGTATTACAAAGAGCAATACCACGACAAAATTGTGTCAATATTACCATAAATGAGAAAGACTGAATATGCAACAGAAAACTTGAGCTGCCTTTGCATAATATGCAACGCTCAACTCTATGTAGGCAATATTTATCTGAGTATATCAGATTTTAAAGTTTAATGAACAAATATTGCATTCAAAGCAGTGATAACTAGACAAAACCGAATACTTTGTATAAAATTGGGACGCAACAGATTTTTTTCGGACTTGATGGAAAGAGTTGCATATTCGTAATTGCCTTGTTTATTTCATGCACGATATATTCCTCGAAGGTGTACGATTTTATTAATAAAGTTTCTGGCACTTCCTCTTACGATTACATCCTTGAGATAATGTACCTACACCTCTAGCCTACAGATTTCCTTAAAAAATAAGAATTGTACATATATCAATGCTACCCACCTAAAATTCTATTCTGCAAGCCGCTGCACAAATAACAGATAACACACCACAAACGGAACTAATAAAACTCCGACAAGTAAAAACAAAAATCAAAATAAATCACTACGATACAATCGATGTTCCCGTTAATCAAGGAGGAAACTATTTTCGCGTCTCGCCGTGTGCAAATCTCGTACGGCGAATGCGACTTTTTTCCATAAAAGCAATACAGGAGAGAGTCGTAATATATGGTCAGAATGAAGTGAAAATGCTGAAAAACATATCCACCGCTAGAACTACACGACGAACGACAACGATTGCGATTTAGCAAGCGAGCAAGCACACTGACCCGTTGTCGACCACACTGACAACTGTAAAAATAAAATTCACAAATATAGATACATGCCAAGTGGTGGATCTTCCTCCTGAGCAGCTGATCCGCGTATCATTATATGCATCCCGATCCTGGAGATGATTTTGCGTAGCGCGAGTTGATTTTTGACGCGGTTGCACTCCTACAACGTAGAAGATATAGTCTGAGAGACCATAACCACGAAATATCATTTAACATTATTTTAATCTAAACTGAGATTGAATGCCTAAATTTGTGAGAAAAAGTGGCAATTACAAATTTGTATGTTTTAATTTGGGACCCATCACAGGTCCTGGCATTAAATTGACATTTTATTCAAATTCTAAGCACCCGACTTACCAATGAAATGAGTATTTGTCCATATTACAGATACACAGGGGTTTTGATTTTTTTTTCAATTATTCTAAGGTGTTTGACAAATTGAATCATCAGCTGCTTCTGGCTAAATTGGAGTTTTTTGCCTTTGGCAATAGTTCTAAACCGAAAATTATATTATTTTGTTCTAGTTCTAAACATGATCGCATTGTTCATCTATTTCATGTCAAAACTGGTTCAGAATCCTCAAAATTTAGTAATGAGTCCAAGATACTTCTGGACACTAATTTACGGTTTAAGTGTCATGTTACTAACATATTGCTAAAATCTGATCTAAAACTGCGCATTCTATATGCAAACGAAGGTATATTGCAATTGACATTAAAAAAAAGCTGTTGTAAGTCCTTGTTTATCTTCATTCTCGGACCAACTCACTAAAAAGCGTTTGCAAGTAGCACAAAATAACTGGGTAAGTTCTACAGTTGGTTTAAGAAGATATGACCGTGCGAGTCCTGCATTCAGCATGCTTGGGTGGTCAGAGCTCGAAACTTTGATGATTTATCATTTTGTACTTTTTCTCCACAAGCTGCTCAATACTGATGAGCCTAAATATCTGCGAGAAAAACTACTTTCCTCTATTGAAGTCCACAACAGAATACTACAATATACAATGAATCTTAGAGTACCTACATTCAGTAAATTATAAGTTTTTGATGCATATATGGATGTTTAATTTGTTTGGTATTTGGTATGAATACTGGGGTAAAAAGTGACAAATTGGCTGATATTTTGGTAAGATATTGCCTATGAGATTTTGATTAAAAGTTTAGCATAAGTTTCTGATGGTAAAAGAAAAAACTGTTAATTTTAAGGCCATGGTACAATGGAGACCTTTGATCAGATTGGATCATACTAAAATTTCAGCCAATTTGACCAGGAGTTATTTTCCACCAAAAAATCATGAAATTTGGGGGCCAAATTTGAGGTTGAAAACAGATTGCTTGAGACCTCCATATAAGGTTGGAATCATAATTTGCACACCGAAACACAAGGGATGACAATATATTCAGATACCAGATATGCAATGGTTATTAATTTTATTCATAGAAAATCTCAAATTATTTATAGGACTTTGTAGAGCAACATTTTCATTTACTTTTCCCATTACAAGAAATGAAGGAAACTTGGTATGCTCAGGCAATTTGGAGCTCTGAATTGGAAAAGAACCATAAAAAACTGTGAAATGTGGGGCCAATTTTGAAGAAAAAAAATGGGTCACTTGGTAACCCTGTGGCTCTCATCAACAAATTGGTATCAGATTCACAATTTAAGCAACTGGTTTAGCCAGAAAACAAGTTTTTATCCAGCTCACAAATATGCAGAGTTTTTTAACAAGTTTTTCTGGGGAGATGTTAAAACCTGATATATTACTTTGTAGGGCAAAATTCTTACTGTCATCCCTTGTTGCTACAAGCTTGGCACACTTAGGTAACTTGAAGAAGAGAAAAGGTGTCATGTCATAAGGCAAACTTAAGGTAGAAAATGGCTAGCTGACATCAGGTCTGCAATTCATTTGGATAGATCACATATCAAAAACTTGGTACACTTAGATCTTTTCTTTACTTTAAAATACTTTTTACAATTTTTAGAGCATACTGATACCGAAAGAATGAAGGTCCATTGAGAATGTTCAATTTAGATATTAGATATTTAGAAATATCCTGATTTTTTTTATTAGTTATCAAAATTAATGCATATTTTTAAAATGCCTGGAAAATATATCATAGTTACTTATTGGTAATATCTAACTGATCAATGAGAAAATAACAAATCAAAATAAAATCAGTAATTAAAATTATCTGATCATTCAATGGAACCCATTGTCCCATGAGTATGCTACCATGAACAAAGGTTGTATTTGATGTTCTTGTTTCTTGCCATGGTTCAGTAATATTGGATTGTGTGCATTATTATGATGTTATGTTTTAACCTGCTGAAGAAAAACCTACAAAATAATGGATACTATCATGTGATAGATGAAAACAACAGTCATGAATGAGAACATATAAATTAGGTGCTAAATTTGAGCAACAATTATCCCTGATATATATCATCATATTTATATCTTTTTTGATGGAAGCTGTAGACACTAGGGGGTACTATGGCTACAATCTCTGTAAGAAAAACGTTCAGAAAACGTTATAAAGTCTGTAATTCCATGGTTTATCATCAGATAACGTATAAATTTACCTCATAACTGCAGTATACACAACCAAATAGGGAGACACAGATACATTGCAAACTGCAAAGTTTATTTTTAGAATCATACTTCACAGTGAAAATGATGCATTCCAAAAGCAATTATACGAATGTTGAACTCACATTTCTACTTAAATAAAAACATATAAACAGACTGTAAGCACCAGTTAACACTGTTAAAAGAATAATAAAGTAGAATAAATGTAAATAACTAACCTCAAAAAAAGTGTATGTCCCTCTGTGAGCTGCTAGGTGTGACCGTAGATTGATGAAGGAAAACACAGTGACACTAATTTCACTACAAGCTGCAATATCTACGCGCTAGTTTTTTTTGTTATTTTTGAGGATCTATTTAATTATTATTCATTAAAATAGTATATAATATTTTAGATGATCTAAAATCCGACGTAAACATAAAGAATAAAGTGACAGTGACAAGAACGCAAAAATACAAATCTGAAAACGTCAAACCTCAAGAAACAAAAAAATCGGCTTACAGAACTGGACTGTAAGTTACTCATATATTGGTGGGTTTTTCCACTCTGCGTACATTTTGACTCCATAAGCCAAAAGCATTGATTGACGTATTGTATGCTGTATATGTATAGCTGATTATTTAGTAATATTTCAAAATTCCCCATATCGTTAAATGAAATAAATCTAACAGTTCGTCAAGGAGGTAGACACTAGACAGAGCCGTAGATTGTTTTGGTTTTTTGTACCCTATAGATTCATTTTGTACTTGCTAAGACCTCTTTTATTTGGAAAAGATCATTTTCAAATTTGCATAAAAAAACGCTACAAGCTAGTTTTACTAGTTTTGCACCCAATTCATGATTGTCAACGTTACAGACTAATACCACAGCTTAAATAACAATCGTCTATGAAACTCTCCTGTCAGTGTCAAAAAGACCACCATTTCGGCGCAGAAAGTCGAATGTAAATTCTTCCAGTGCAAATATGGAAGACTTTTTAGTGCTCAGCAGCAGACGAAATCATCGAAATATTATCATTTTAAGAGTGCAAAGAATATCTGCGGCCGCTGGCATGCCACGAGGCAACACCGGCTGCTGCTGAGCAGCTGAGCACTAAAACTGTTTCATCCTTGTACTGGGGGAATTTACATTCGGCTTTCTCCGCCGAAATGGCGGTCATCTTTGACACTGACAGGAGAGTTTCATAGCTGATTGTTTAAAGCTGTTCTAAAACAAAAATGTCGCTTATTGATCAGCTATTCACCTCAGTAGGCGTTAAAACGTGATTGATACTCTCGAAATAGGATTTACTTAAAGATATCCGCCCACAGAGGAATCTGAAATGTGTCTCTGAGACAGTAGCTGAACACAAAAATGAGCATCCTATTCGAAAATAATTACATTGTTTTGATTTGATGCATACAATAATTCTTTGGAGTGAAAAAGATTGACCAATTTCAAATATAGTAAATTCATGTTGTAAGTTAACAAAAAAATAACTAAGAGACATTTATATGTATTTCAAAAATATTATTTAATATATAAAATAAAATTGCTCTATCACAACAGTTCCAATATCATCTATATCCAACAGAGATATTACAGACCTCTATAATAAAAACTGCAAAAATACACTTTAAAACTTTTCAACAATACTGATTATAGTATTTATAGCTATTTGACAATCATCTTCATTATTATTTGAAACCTGATGATCCCATTCTTTATAATCATCTAAACCACATTCTGATTCCTCATCATCAACACCAGTTTTGAACACTAAGCCTCTCTGCCTTCGTACATCATCAGTTGCGGATATTCTTATTGTTCTCACAATACTTCCATATGTTTCTTTGAACCACTTGATATCAGATTTTCTTCGAACATCGCTGACTATCCAGACTATCTTTTTGAATGCTGAAAATGTAATAGGATCTAAAAACATAGCAAAGCCTCAACTATGAGTTGCAAATTAATAAACCACATTGATATAAAATTCTTCCTGCCATTGCCATTTCAATTGAATGCTGGAAGTCTTAAAAATTGTTTTGCTAGTTTTTCAAAAATATGTCTGGACCTAGAAAATGTAAACGCATGAGCATCTGCAAGGGGCTGGTGGACCTTAAAATTCACATATTTAGCATTATATGCACAATTTTGTGAATTTTTAGGATATTGTCTACCCTTCCCTAAACCACTTCAGCTTTAAGGACAGGCACACTTTCACAAATCTTGTCTATTGTAAATCATCTTTCCCCCTAAGAAAAATTCTACAGGTTATATGTAAATGCCCATACCATTATCGCAAGCTGCTTTACAAAAGTATCCTGGATTTTTAGCTCTTATTTCATCACTCCACTTTATCATATCCAGTCTGTAAGTTTCTTTGTAAGGGCTATCACTCATCAATTCTTCTAGTTGAAGTCCATGGTCTGCAGCATATATCGCCTTTAAAGGGCCTGATATTCGAATTATATCACATTTGTCGGGACCTATCCTGAAAATCATCATTATCAATAAATGTTAATAGGTATGTTAATTTCAAAAGCTTACAATGATTTTAATTTCTCACAAATATAATCTTTTCCAGACTTCCGTTTGCCACTAATCAACAGAATAATCTTATTATTCATTGTGCACAGGGAAGGCGTTAAAAGTAGGAACTAGGTGCTACAGGAATTTTGATAGCTATACTTATTGCAAATATATGCTTTCTGCATATACTCTTTGCAGCTAACTGGTAGTACAAAGCTTCAACATTTACAAACTACAGAAAAACCTGATAAGTTAATGCGATTTTAGTGTCGCATTGTAGTTTATATATATTTGAAATTCTATTTCTACTGGTCCGAATAAAGATAACATATCCACGCAAAGCAACAGTTTACTTAAAAAGTTGCAAAATATGTCAAAAATTACAAATCAAAATCACAACACAAGAAATGATACTCTCTCTACTCAGGCTTCAGTCTTATTTGTTTTGTGACTCAGACACTCGGACTCTACTTCTGAAGTGAAGTAGTACTTCAAAACCAGTTCACAACTCTACTTACGTTTACGTAGATTCAATTCGAGAAATCTACCTAAAAGCTATGCTATTAAATTTTTTTCCAATAGATGTCGCCAATGCTGTTGAGCTAGTGTCAATTTGAGAAAAAATATAATAATATTGATATTGGAAGTGTACAATAAGTAGTTACTTTAGTATATATGTTTTGTGACTCTATCACTAGATCACTACCACAAAACATTCAATCACGAGATAACTACTGCTTTTTTAAATATTGTATGCGCTGATAGTTGACAGTTTGTACCCTTTGTGGTTGAAAGACAGTTCATTGGTTGAGCGCGCGGCGTTTTGTGTTGTCAAACGTAGATAGGAATAATAAAAATTTTATTATTTATAGAAAAGTGATGTTTTGTTGTTTATTGTTATTTTTGGATGTGATTTTTGAAATTTTAACAACCCGTCAGGTTTTCAGATTTGAAGTCGCTGTATAAAAGATCGGTCCTAGTAAAGATAACATGGCCTCGCAAGACTCTAGAAATCTATCCGTAGCGAAATTTTTGCTGAAATCGTTGCACAACACTTAAAAAAATGAAAATTGATAAATTGACGCTTTGACGATCCAAAACTCGTCATGTGTACCTCGGGATAGACATCCGTCTTGACAGATAACCTTGTCATTCTTGTCACCTGGATTGCGGCGTTGTCAACTTATCGGGCGATTTTGCTACATCTGCTATTTTAATAGAATGTTATAAAAAAAAGAAGTTTTAATAAAATATTTAGGAATATCAATGGAAATATATAAAACTAAACAAAAGCTGTTATTTACATTTTGCGTCGCCTGGCATCCATGCGGCGGACGTTAATGACTCTGAACATTTTTTAATTGCCCAGTTTTATAGGATAAAATACTTTTTGAATACGGGACTCATTCCAACATTTGGAAATGAACAATGTTTTATTATATAAATATATTTATTAACTATTTGATCTAAAATTATATGATCCTAATAGGAGGAGTACGGTTTTCATTTTACTCTACTATTTTTAGTATCCGTCCTATACGCAGAGAAATTAGGCATTCATTTTGAGGAAGCTAAAAATGAACAGCTTAATAACTTGAGTCCAACTTATAACTTGTCGATCATGTGGAATTACAGGCAGACGCATTACATCCCTACTCTTATTGGACAACGCTTGATTTTTTGCACCATATTTAGTAAACCTAGTGCCAAGGACTTAGTGTCAAAGAACGATATTGTCAATTATAGACTATCACCAATTCCTTGGACTAAAAATAGTATTATGTTCGATGCTTTGCCAATATTTTTGGGATTTTTCAGAGATAAATGTATGTACATAAGAATACTTACAAGAACGTTAGATTAGTGCACGTTTCTGTGAATTTCTTGTTATAATAATGTATTACAGGGTGGCCAAGATAAGGATCAGACTAGGTTAAATTCAGTAATAACACAATCTTACATCAAGCATTTGTTTGCAACGCCTAGTTGAATAAAATGAAAGAATAGAAAAAATACGTTTGTCTATAACTTAAAAAAACAAAAGTAAAGTGATACATCGTTGAAGTCGTAGAAAAAGATGCTATTAGATACAGGGTCGTACTTTTCCACATGTTGTGCACTTCGAGCACATCTAAAAACACCATCATGTAGTGCCATTATTTTGACATCTCTTATAATAAAGTCAGACAAAAACAAAAACGATTTGGCCAAATTTTAGTTTCTCCCAAATACCTTAGTATATGACTAATCTCTCAGCGTATGCAATGTGCGCAATTTATTTAAAAAACATAGGATGTCAACCCTAACACACTAATAGATGAGTATGCAAGGCTTACCTAGTTTGCTGCACATGTATCCTGTTTCCCTCAGAAGAGATGGAAGTAGATCTAATTTCCACTTTGTAGACAACACTTAAGCACCACTGACACACAATCGGGAACCCAAATTTTATATATCTCCATTGCATTGCCCTCAATATTTTTTATCCAAAGCTTCTTTTTTTATAACATTCTAGCAAAATAGTTCGATGAGTTGGCAACGCTGCAATGTACGTGACAAGTGTATGTCTATCCCGGAGTAACGACGAGGTCGTTTAGTGCGTCAGGTCAGAGGTCAGAGGTAAGAGCGACAGTTTTCCAATCTTCATTTGCATTTTCCAAGTGGTGTGCAATGATTTCGAGAAAAATTTTGCTACGGATAGTCTGCTAGAGTTTAGTACAGTATATTTCAATAGTTGTCTTGCGTGGCCATGTTATCTTTACTCGGGCCGTTGTGGTATCTTGAATCATTGCTCAACACAAAAAACATCTTTTGTACATGATTTCACTATGAATATTGTTTAGTTACAGCATCAACATTGAGGAAACTAAAAATGTAAAACAGGATAATGATTTCTTTGAAATAATGATACATCAATGTAGAGTGGAGAAGAGTGATACAAAAGTTGATGATATACTAATAATGAAGACTGAACATGCAATAGCTAAAGTTGCTGTAGAGGAACCAAGTATCAAGAGGTGCGTGAATTCCAGTGCAACATATTCAATGTTGCATAAGTAAGAATTACGAAACAATATAATTGTTGATAATAGGACATCAAGAGACTTTCACTTATAGTAATGCCACAATGAGATATTTTTATACAGCTGCCCTGAATACATTATAGTGTACTAAGACCCGTATCGTCAGTCGTTCCTACAATTGTAGGGCGCCTTTATTGCATCCTTGATTGTCCTAGTTTTCTACTTTTCTACTCTATTTTGAGGTTATGTCACAAATATCTATTTGCATCAAATTGTGCTGGCTTTTGATTTATATCATGTTTTCTCAGCCTGAAATTTCCTACAATTTAAAAAGAAAACATCCTCACAATAGGAGAGCGCTGACACAGAACAGGTGCAATCTTCAATTTTTGAAGGAGAGAAAGGAGTATGACATTCAAGGAGGCCATAAAGGCGTCCTACAATTGTAGGAACGACTGACGATACGGGCTAAGAAATGGAATCACTCAACACATCTTATAGCTACACCAATGAATAACATAATATTCAAGAAGGTGCCCAACCCCATACTATATTTGGATTTGGATTTTTTCTTTTAAAGAAACCCCAAAAGAGGAGCCCTCAACATCCCTTTATTATAATTATTATTAATCTATGTAAATGTGAATGTCTGTTCAAGTAAACTTATTAGTTTTTGTCTAGGATATAAGAAAGAGGATTATTGACCTTCATTTATTGTTGCATTAAAATCTTGGATAAAAAATGTTCATTGCCAAAGTAAATATTTAATTACTTTGAATATTACATCTGTTTCTTTGAAACTGATCTCTCTCACACTGATGCCATTATGAATGACCAGTCCGAGAGATGGCAACATTGGCGCCTAAAGGCAGTGGTCAAAATGTATATAACGTATACAGTAATGGACAAAAGTACAGGCGTCCCTCGTTTTACGCGGGGGTAACGTTCTTTGAAAACACCGCGTAAAAAGAAACCGCATATATCGAAACAAAAACATTTTATTACATAAACTTTTGTTAAATACATAATATACATAGGTATGTTTGTACATATTATGTATGAGAACATTAAACGTTAATTTTTTAACAAAAATATTAATTTTTAGAAAAATAAGACGTAATTTTTGACTGTTTAGCTTCGTTGCGTAAATTCTTCTCAACTTCCTTGTATGGTGCCAATGCTGCAAAAACCTCTCGTTTAGTTTTTAAACTTCTTTCCATTGTAGGATCTTCCCTGATTAACAGCTCGGTGAGATTGTGTGCCATGGTAAAACATTTATTAAGCGTTTTCAACGTCAACTCCTTTGGTGCCGGGACTAATTCATCATCGTCACCTTTTCCTTGAGCTTCATAATTGTTCTCCGTCAGTTCTATGAGTTCTCTTTCAGTGAGTTCAACATTATGCGATTCAACTAGCTGATTTATATCGTCCTCATTCATATCGTCGAATCCCTCTCCAGGTAATGACTTTCCTAAATCAGCAATTTCTTTGAATTCGACTCTGTTATCAGGCACCTTCGCATGAGACTTCACAATTTCTGGCCATAAGTTTTTCCAGCAACCATTTAATGTCGATTTTTTAAGTTCACCAATCGATTCTTTAATATTATGTAGGCAATCTGCAATTGTGTAATCCTTCCAGCATTGGCTTAATGTTTTTGTAGGGTCGCGTTCCAAGTTTTCTAACAGCATTTTAAACGTGCGTCGCGTGTAATAAGCTTTGTAGATGGCAATGATTCCCTGATCAAGAGGCTGTAGGATTGATGTGGTATTTGGTGGAAGAAATTCTAGTCGAACATTGGGATTTATTTCCTGTAAACGGGCGGCTGGGTGACCAGGGGCATTATCTATGAGTAATAACACCTTAAATTCAAGATTTTTTGACGTCAAATAACGTTTAACCTCTGGTATAAAACAGTTCTCAAACCAGTCTAAGAAAATATCTCCCGTTACCCTTGCATGACCATTGGCACGCCAAAACACAGGCAATTTATTTTTATCTTTGTTTTTTAAAGCACGGGGATTCAATGACTTGTACACTAATAAAGGCTTAATCATACAATCTCCAGAAGCATTTGAACAAAGCAAAAGTGTGAGACGATCCTTTGCTACTTTAAAGCCCTGTGCGGTCTTCTCTTTTGATAAAAATGTACGGTTTGGCATCTTTTTCCAAAACAAGCCAGTTTCGTCCGCGTTAAAAACCTGCTCAGGTTTAAAACCTTCTTCTTCAATGATTTTTAAAAGTTGTCCAGGATATTCCCTTGCTGCATTAATATCTGCTGAAGCTGCTTCCCCTTGCAGTTTAAGATTATGTAGGCTATGACGACTTTTAAATCTTTCAAACCATCCTTTACTAGCCAAAAATGTTTTTGAATATATGTTTGATGACAGTGGCTCATCATCTACGAAATTCTCGTACAGGCGTGTCGCTTTATCCCTAATGAGAGCTGAACTAAGAGGTGCCCGCTTTTTATTTTGATCTTCGATCCACAGAGACAAAGCTTTTTCCATTTTTTCAATAGGGCCACTTCTCGTATACCCAGCCACTTTTGTACATTTAGGAGCACTGGATTGTAAACTATGACAAATTTTGTCTTTATTTTGACGGATAGTACGCACAGACGACTCATTAATTTTATATTTTCTTGCAATCGATGCCACAGACTCTTTCTTCTCCAAAGCATCCAAAATTGTACCTTTTTCGATTAACGTTAAAACCTTCTTGCTTCTTTTAGGCGTTATTGCGTTTTTGTTTTTATTTGTAACTGCACTCATCGTTAAAGCAGACAATGTACTGTACGACTGTACGTATTCCCACAGATGTATACAAGCACAAGCAGACGAACCGGCCAGACTGCCGGACTAATCAGGTCATGCCCGATTGCACGTTGAAACCACGCGGTGACGCGATGCATCAGAAGGCGCGCGCCGCTGAAAGGCGGGGAGCAACCGCGTAAAATAAATCACTGGTGTCAAAAGCGCAAACGGGTATAAGCGAAACCGCGTATAAATATGCCGGGTAAAATGAGGGACGGCTGTATATAGACAAATATGAATATTTACCTAAATACCTTTAGAAAACGAATTCATACTTCATTGTTCCATAAATAAATGCGTTATTAGTAGAAAAACTAGATTCCTTGTTTTTACATTATCTGCAATGAACACAATACAAGGCTGAATATAACCACTTTTTTATGAGGGACAAAAATATGTAGACAAATTCTTTTCAACATTAGTTTAGTACAGTTTCGTGTCAGAAGAGGATTAGTTTGTGTTCATCAAGTATTGTGGAATAAGTTGAGTGATTTTATGACCATGCCGCGTGGTCCAGAAATTTCTTTTGATGTGAAAACTAAGATCATTGAGTTATACAAAGATGGTCAACGTCAAGTCGACATTGGCAAAAATTTGAAGTTGAAGCGTAAAGCAGTTTGGTTAATATTGAACAAATAGAAACAAAAAGGTATCTTGGAAGCCTCTAAGAGAAGTGGTCGGCCTAGAAAACAAAATGCTACATCAGTTAGATTAATAAAAGTAATATCGTCCGTTTAAAACCCCAAGACAAATAAAAGCCGAAATCGAGACGAAAGGAATTGTCAGTGTTTCTACGAAAACTATTAGTAGAAGATTAAATGATTTAAAGTTATTTGCACGTCGCCCGAGTAAGAAGCCGCTAATCTCGAGGAAAAACCGTCAGGGCCGATTACAATTTGTATGGTTGCATCTTGATTGGAGCATCTGTGACTGGAAAAGTGTATGTTTCATTGACGAATCCAAGTTCAATATGTTTGGATCAGATTGAACCCCAAGTACACTTTGCCCACTGTCAAACATGGAGGCGGGTCTGTTATGGTTTGGGGGTGCTTTTCGGCCTTTACATAGAATAGATGGCATTACGGATAATTTGTATACACAGACATACTAAAGAATGTCATGTTACCCTATATGGAAGATAATATGCCCTTAAGTCAATCTTCCAGCAAGATAATGACCCAAAGCACACTTCAAATGTCGCAAAGAAATTCTTTCTGGATGAAAAAATACCAGTTCTCAAATGGCCTTCACAGTCTCCCGATATAAACCCCATTGAAAATATATAGGAATACTTAGATAAAAATTATTCAAACAAGGATGAACTTTTTGCCGTTTTAGAGCAAAAGTGGAGACATATTGATAAATCTTATCAAGAAACTTTTACAACCTATGCCAAGACGATGCCAGGCGGTGATTGATAATAATGGTTATGCTACAAAATATTAACACAAACATGGTTGGTTTTCTATAATTCAATGAACTTTGCTTCTTTTTTTTATATATTCCAACTACCACGAAGGCCTAAGGCCTAAACACCCATTGGGTACCGTGGGGCTATAGGGGGATACAGGGGAAAGGGGGAACGCCACACGGACTCTGGCGAGGGAACACGTGTGCATGCAACATGCACACATTCTGGCTCCGCCGGGTGGTACCTCCACGTTCGACAGTCAGAGACCATCTACCATCTACGGACAATCACAACATCCATAGCCAAGAGAAAAATTTCTCCTGGAACGGGTCTCGAACCCGCACAGCGCACGGCGACTGATCAGGAGACCGAAGAGTCTACTACTGCGGCCACCGCTGCTGCCTTCTTTTTTCTATAATTGTTTTGCTTTGTCTATATGTTTTTGTCCTTGAGTTCCAGTTTTTTCAATTAATTTTTTATTGAAGGGAGTCTAATCAACTTATTTATGTATAAGTGAGTATTATGCTATACGAATTATGTATACAGGTTGGTGTATTAATAAAGAATAAAGAAATTCAGCACAATATTAATTTGTCTATATACTTTTGTCCATTACTATATATACATATATATAAGTCTAGGGATATTTTCCGGAGAAATATGTTAATCATTGTCTGAAGTTAATATTGTTTCAGCATCAAACGTGAACACTGGGATCGGGTTAATCAGGTCAAAACAGAGAGTGAATTAGTAGTTGTTAAATCCGAAAAACCAAATACAGAGGTATCTGTAGACATGAAGTTCGAAGACACGTTAACACTGAAAGACATCAAATCTGCATATGATGAATATGACGTATCTGATTTAACATGGCATAGGTGGGGTCTGATTATACTTTCTGTTTCATATAATTTTAAATTGGCACATTTGCGAATCATTCTGTAAATTGTACACCCTATTAAAACATCTTCATTACCGTTTTAGAATAAAAAATGAACAAATGTTAGACCTGGAGATTGAAGGTCACCTGACAGTAGATACTGTTCATCAGATGAAAATGGAGTTCCAGGAGTCTGAAAAACTGGAAGAGAAAACACCTTTGAGCAGCACACATTTTGAAAATACGGACGCACTTGGACTGCATGAAGAATTTGACATCAAAGTTGAGAGTGACCAAAATGAGGGACATGATTCGGCGACTAATAGGTGAGTCTCCTTTAATCCTGAATCTCATTGGGATGTCCCAGAATAATGTCAATTTCTGGTATACATATTGAATATAAAGATAGTCAAGTTCCTATATAAAATGTCCTAAGGAGCCCGCTTATGGAGATTCAGCCCCCTAAAGCACGGTTTTCATAAGTAACTTTTGAATGACGCTGTGAAAATCGATCTAGTGGCAGAGATATGGGCAAAACACGTAAAAAATAAAAATCGCACAAACTTTGTTTTTTGACGTTTCAGAGGCTCCTTATCATTATCAGATTTTTTTTGTAACGGTTGCAAGTCGGAGTTTGGGGTTGTAAGCGGTGGGGAATGATATATGAAAAATGTTTGATGTAAGGCGTGGGGAATGATATATGAAAAATGTTTGATGTTAGTATATTCATACACTCTCAACCCTGGTAATGTTTTCGATCCTCGTACTCCTGCTATCTAAGCTCACCGCCCGGCATGGCGGTCCGGCTGACTAACCTGTGCGTACTGCAGCGCACAAAACATATAGACGGAATGAGCGATAATTCGCATCTTGTAGCGAAGAAATAGTGATGTTAATGTGTAATTTATTTTGAAATCCCACTACAAATAAAGTTATGAAGAAATGAAACGATTTTCGGAAAATTTTGTTTTTTACGTCTCGCTCCGGAATTTCTAAGCGGAATTTGTTCATTACCTAAATACGCAACTTTGCCCGCTTTTAAGCGACTTCATATCTCTTACAGTTTCCGAGATCCCAATGGTAGGGCCGAACTTTTTTGTGCCTTTTGCTTAGAATTAGAAATAGTCTAGGACAATGTGCAGTGTTTCTTTAGGTTATCGATAGGAATATTGTAGACCAAACATGGGTCTAGGCGATTGTTCATTCCATTTGACTTCCAAGAATGCCATATTTAAAGAGTAATAGACATTCAAAGTATTAAGAAGATTCTACAATGAATATGCGCAACAATTTAACTTTTATAATAACAATGGGAATTTGATATTCCTTCATATATTATTGATGCATTATCAGTGAAGATCATTAACATAGAATAAAACTATTAATCTCTTTTTTCAGTGCACAAAGAAAGAATATGTGGAAACGCGAACAGACATATTCACAGATCGAAGAAAAAAAGTTATTTAGCTGTATTTGTAACTATACCAATCATTCTAAAAATGGATTAATTCTCCATATCAAGAACAATTGTCATTTAGGATCAAATTTGAAAAAATCACCATTTGTTTCCAGGAAGCTGTCCACACGGAATGAATATGTTTGTGTCAACTGTAAAGAGGTGTTCAAACTCAAAGCGTCACTATATAGTCATATGGCTAGAAACCATGCCGAATGTATTGCATCAAAATCATCTACAATACATGAATGTATGTTCTGTGATTTCAAAACCGTCCATAAAAGTCATTTAACCGGACATCTGTCAAAACACACTAAACCATCTGACACACACATATGCAAATGCTGTAGTATTTCATTTAAAACAAAGGTATTGCTCTATGACCATACTCTAAAGAAACATCCCATCTTTAACGGCATTGTTTCTAGTGAGATATATGAATGTATGTATTGTTCATTCAAAACAACTGATAGGAGTACTTTCATAAGGCACATGGCAAAACATAATACTCAAAATCCTTTTGAGTGTACAAACTGTTATGCGTCATTTAAAAGTAAGGTACGTTTAGATGACCACATTTTGGAGAAACATGCCAAGTTTACCGCTTCTGTGTCCCATAAAATACAGGAATGTACACAATGTGAATATAAAACTACATTCGCATACTCCTTAGCTAAGCATATCGCGAAGCATACTGGAGCTAAGCCCACGTGTACAAGGTGTGATGCGTCATTTATAAAGAAAGTATCATTCGAGAATCACATTTTACAGAAGCATCCTGAGATTACTGATTCTGTATCTAGTAAGATATATGAATGCACACATTGTGAATATAGAACTACAGGAGCTCGGTATTTAGCTGTTCATATCATGAAACATACTGGGGATAAATTCACTTGTACAAAGTGTGATGCGTCATTTACAAGCAAAGAGTGGTTAGACAACCATATTTTACAGAAACATCCTGAGTTTACAGCTTCTGTGTCTCGTAAGATACACGAATGTACGCAATGTGAATATAAAACTGCATTCGCATACGACTTAGCTAGGCATATCACGAAGCATACTGGAGCTAAGAATATGTGTACAAAGTGTGATGCGTCATTTACTAGCAAACAATGGTTAGACAACCATATTTTACAGAAACATCCTGAGTTTACGGCTTCTGTGTCTCGTAAGATATATGAATGTACAGATTGCGAATATAAATCTCTACACAAGCAGCAATTAACGATGCATATGGTGAAACATACTGGAGCTAAACTTACGTGTACAAAGTGTGATGCGTCATTTATAAGCAATCAATCATTAGACAACCACGTTCTACACAAACATCCTGAGTTTGCTGATTCTGTGTCTTGTAAAATACATAAATGTACGCATTGTGAATTTAAAACCACACACTCTGGGAATTTAGCTAGTCATATAAAGAAACATACTGGAACTAAGCTCACGTGTACAAAGTGTGATGCATCATTCACGTTTAAACGAACACTAGATAACCACATTTTGCAGAATCATTCGGAGTTTACTGATTCTGTATCCTTTAAGGTTCATGAATGTACATATTGCGAATATAAAACTACACATGCTCAGAATTTAGATAGGCATATCATAAAACATACTGGAGCTAAGATCACGTGTACAAAGTGTGATGCATCATTTACGTTTAAACGGTCATTAGACAACCACATTTTACGGACGCATTCCGAGTTGGCTGGTTCTGTATCCTTTAAGATTCATAAATGCACACATTGCGAATATAAAACAACATTCAGGCAACACTTAGCTAAACACGTAACAAAACATACGAGGTCTGTAAATTAAGTGATATAACTGATTTTTAATTTCTTTTTATTCAAATATAAATACAATTTTATATTCTAACTTCCTTCTATAGCCACAGACTGTTGGAAACCGTTCTTCCACCCCTCATAGCAGTGCTGGAACTCCGATACTGGAATAGCCTTCAACTGGTCGGTTACAGCCGTTTAAATGTTTTCGACTGTCACAAAACGAGTTCCCTTGAGGTGATTTTTCAACTTCGGGGAGAGAAAAAAGTCACAAAGACTCAAGTCAATCAAATAACGAGGGTAAGGAGCCACAGGAATGTTTTTACTGGCCAGAAACTCGTTTATTGACATTGCTGTGTGACAAGGAGCATTATCGTGATGCAATACCCAGTTGTTCTGAATCTTGATGTGAGTCAAATTTAACTCATCTGAGAATTCAGACAGTCAACCGACGATTTGAACGTACAAGATCCCGGATCTGTAGATATTTTCATCGGTTCTTCTGCTTCGTGGTTCATGTTCAATCGACTCTCTCCCTTCTGCAAATGCCTTAAACCACTGATAATCAGACCCCATAGCCTTGACACAGGACCTTGTTTGTAGCTTTCCGCAGTTGGACCCTGTGGTTCCTTCTATCTGAGATTGTAGCCTTGCCAGGCCTTCTCTGTGACAGCAGATGCATTGGGCTTTCCTCATGCTCTCTGTTCAAATGGCATGCGGCGTCTCCTGCCAGACCCCAAGAGCCTATATCGATTTAGACGACAGTGTCCTGCCAGAAGACCCACTATGGCCTTCCTAAGTCCGAGTGGGTCATCTGTAAATGCGGGCTTTTGTTCTGTGCCCAAGTCTGAAGCAAAACCTGATAGCACACCGTTGCTCGAAATTGATGTAACTCATTTTTAGATCACAATAGAAAAAACTGATTCACAAAAAAAACTCGCTACAGACAACCGAATGAGTCGAGCGAGTTCAAACTTGTACTGAAGGCGGATCACATGTTCCACTGTTTCCCCTCCAGTGTTGCCAGATCGAACGCTGCGTTGCCAGTCTTATCGCTTAGCATACAGATCTCGTTTAGTCGTAGTCAGTGTTTCTTTTGTGGTGAACTTGTACTTTTGCAGGCACAATTAATTTTTATATATGAAACATATTGCTTGTGTATGATTTTTTAGTCTGCCCAGGAAGTCTTCAAGTTATTTTGCAATGTATTTCTAGATGTATTTCCACTTGTTTATGTAGGTAATATGTGGCGGGATATTCTTTGTTTACTTACTGTGTCCTTTTCTGCTATATTTCTAGGTCTATTTAATAAAATTCTTATAATTTTTAATGAGTATTACTTTTATTAGAGGTATCTGACTATATGCATTTAATGTTTTAAGACATCAGTAGCGGGGTGGGGTGAAGTGGCCAAACAGCTTGTGAGACTGCATGCCCATGGTTGAAGGTTAATTTTATCGTTTCATAGTTAGCCGAAGAACGGTTCATGTATGCATTCAATGAAAATGAACCAGATTGCATAGAATGCTTTGTGTGCAAAGTCACTAGATGGTTGAGAAGCTGAAAATAATTCATGGAACATTCATTTAAAACAGAGAGATTGTCCATTTGCAACACTGCAGAAATCTATTGAAGCTAACTGTACAGGAATTTATTGAAGCTCAAAAAGAATGCATCCAGAAAGTCTTGAACTTGGAGAGCAATATAAGGGAAAACCAAATTTGTCTAACCGCTTGAGTTCAATGAGTACGAGAGAGAAGTGTGTGTAGAGACATAAGTTAGAAAGAGATAGAAGCCGGATGGAAGCTTACCGCGACGGTGGCAAGCAACGCCGACGCGACAACCTGCCGCGTTGCCAATATATTACATCAGTTCCTTGAATGAAGATGCATGTTGAAAATATGTCAGTTTGTTCTTCTCTACCAAATGATGGTTTTATTTTGAGCATAGTCATTTTTGAATTGTGAAGAATCTGTTTAAGATCGATTACGGATCGGTCCTAACCGCGATCCATTTTAGGTCGAAATGAAAGCTCATGATCGCCACAAATTCAGTAACATTGAATGATTGGTTCCCCTGACAGTACCGCATTTCGTACATTCCAAGGCAAGGTGTCCATAGTCGAGCGATTTTGGTCAGTACACATCTAGCGCTCGTAGGGGAGTGTCGTCCTGTTTCGAAATGGTTTTAACCTGCTTACAGGCAGGCAGTGATAATTTGTATTGCTCGCTGACGCAAAATGTAACAAGTCAGGATGTGTTGATTTTATCACCACCAGTGGAAATCACATAATTCTAAAATAAAAGACTAAGCCGCATCAAAATTGAAATAAATAAATATCAAAATAAAAACAAAATATTAAATGTTCGAACGTACCTTCTTCTTGGGTTTGACAGTAACCTAATCTATTGTAGAAGCCTGTGCGAACATTTTCTGGTGTAACATGTTGGCAACGCGGCAGATTGCACGACCTTCTGCGTCACTGTCGCCAGTCAATGTGGTGATGACTTTCGCTCTTCAGCCGGCTTCTATATCTTTCTAACATGTGTTAATACACACTTATCGCTCTTCTCTCTCGTACACATTGAACCCAAGCCTTCTGACAATTTTGGTTTTTCCTGTATATAAGAAATTACCACCAAAACTTTAATAATTTAGAAAATGTATTTACCTCAAAATGATTTATTTCCAATCCTGATTCATACTATTTTTTTTTATTTTTTAGTTATAGCATTTTGATACAATTGCCCTAGGTAATACAGATATTTTATTAAAAAAATGTAGGATGTTCATGATTTTATTGATGCCTTGCCATGTTTTTGTAACTGTCTGTGACATCATCTACAAAATTGTAAATTATAGAAGATGGATTCTTACTTTGTTGGTATGACTTTTTCTAATATACATATATTTGACCAAGTGTAAAGTTTGTAGGTATACTGAATAGTTTGGACCTTTTTGACGACTTGCCTCATTTTTCCCAGGCTGGGTCAGTTAAACATTTCAAAACGAGGAAATTGTACTTTAGGTACACGTGCCTAATTCAATCAACAATCAAATCAAATTAGCTGCAAAATTATTTATTTCATGATGAAAAAATTACAAAAGAATTTTTCAGTTGGATATGCAACAAAATGAGTAAGGTAGAGAGAGAAATAAAATGCAACTCTAAAAGTGACAATTAAGTTGCAAGTTCTAAAATAAATATAATTAAATACTTGTAATTTTATTTGAAATGTACCAATACTCTCTATCTTACTAGTTTTTCCACCTGTATCCAGTACTAATTATATATGTTGTAGCATCAATTAACGTATTCTACCTGAAGATAGCCGATCTAATGCTGTATTCCTGCGTCCAAAAAAAAATACCAGATTCAAAAAGAGATACTGCAGCATCATTTATGAGAATTTATTAAAGCTGTTTCTCTATTTACTAAATATGATTTGAAAAGGTTATCATCTTATGATAGGCGCTGTAGCCCCATCTATATCTATTCGATATTAACCTTTTCAATGAATATATAGTGAATAGAGAAACAACTGTGACAAATTCTGGAAGACACTATTTTTTGAACACGGGAATGTAGCATCAGGTTCGCTATCTTCAGAGAGAATACGTTAATAAATGGTTGTAGGTATTGATGATCCATAATATAAAAAGATACAATTATAGCATATATTGAGAGTAGTGCCAGGAGTAATAGCACATTCAATGACTGTGCAATCCAAGTATTGACATGTTTCTTTCTCTTAGGAAAGTCTCGAGTTATAAGAAACATAAACATTCATTTGATTTTACTGAATATCATAGTTGTAATAGTATTACATATCAGTGAAACTGGCAATGTACAGAAAAAGGATAAAAATAAGCGGCTTTAAAAATGAAATCATTTTAAGGTGTTTGATTGAATGTTCAATGTATTTTGTAATGGAGTTCGAATCCAGTCCATTAAATGAACCTTTTTGAAATAGACGTCGCATTCATAAAACGGTATAAGATGGCCTATTTACTCTTTGTTTTTTAATCTCTCATTTGGAAAACGTTTATAGTACTGTATTGCTACTAGTTGCTAGATCTAAGATCTGTTGTCAATACCTCGATTATGGCATACAGTAAAGTCAAACAAAAATAATTGTATCTTTTTGAGATACAATGATTTTATTGCTATAAAATAGCAAATAAGATGTACAGTTATGGAAACCTTATTTTGGTTTTATTATGTAACAGTTTCCAAACACTGGTTCCCCCGTTTTGAAATCTGGCATATCTTGATGACGCCATTTTCTGAGTAAAAATTTAAGCGACGATATGTGGAAATTATTTAAGAAAACCCTATTTCCAACCACGTCCCCTTAAGTGCTTATTTCTCCGGAATCAAGAGGTATTTCGAAAATCTAGTGGATCAAACACCTACAATAGTTTCAGAATAGACCCAGAGTCACCCATTGAATTCTTGTTTGGGAAATACCTGTACGACTAAACTAAGGCAATACCATCATGCTAAGTTACAAATAAAAAGTGTAAAAAATATGAAGTTGTATATGTTTATGAGCTGAAGAGAGCGAGATTTGAACACAATTTTAGATAACTATGATGCTTACTACTTCTTACATTCAAATGAAACCACTCTCGGATTTTGTCCGTCAAATACTATTTTTATCAAGTTTGCTTACAGCCTTGAGGGCGCGCGCGAAACGGTTTTTTGTACATTCCTATCCGAATGTCTGAATTTTCAATGAACTACTTTAATCACAGAACTCATGGGGCTGGATTTTTTCAATAAGTTACTAATATTTGCATCAAGTTGAACGTATAGGCAACCAGATTTTGATGCGGATACAAAGTGATCAGGGTTCCAGGTGTGGCAATTTTTTACCAAATCTGGTAAGTTTTTATCCATTATATATTTTCAAAGTCACAAATCGTAGTCAAACTAGATTCGCCCAGGACCCCCCTGGATCTGCGCTTGTGTCAGGGTTTATATTGATTTCCATAATTGCACACATTTCTATTTTCAATAAATGTTGATTTTCGGAGTAACCTACACATTTCTTCAAATGTTATAGCCAACAAATTACCAGAAAATCACAATTTACAATTCTTGAGCATGCATTTTTTTAATATCCATCCAATAATAAAAACAAATACTATGTAGTAGTAAAGCAAGGTTGAGATATGTGCTAAGAAATAAAATGAAGCTTCTCATAAATTCCAAGTGATCATATCTCCAAGAATTCTTAAGCCACGTACAGACCGAAAATCCAACGCCGAGCAAACGAATGCAAGCAAATGTGACGTTGGCGTTTGTTGTTGGAAGGTATTTGAATGCACCTAGATTTAGTTTCGAGTTGGACAGCGTTGGGTCAAGTTCGGTGCTAATGTCGAGCGACGAGTCTCCTCATCGAATGCAAACTAACGACTAAATACTAGAAGCGCAACAAATCCTGTCCAGACCAAATCAAACCTTCCTTTGATGCACCGATCAGGGAGCGAGTACAATCGAACGCCAACGCCGACCTTTGAAACCGTCGGCTTACGTTGTCTCGCGCCGTACACACCGATTCGAACGCCTCCAAATCTGTAACCACATGCGCCTTGGCTTGCGTTGAAATCTCGATTTGTACGCGGCTTTACAATGGTACAAATAGTCAGTCATATATTTTCTAAGGAAATAATCAGCATATTTTTGTCTTGCTATCGACCACCTGTCATTTAAACGTATAATATTGAAGTAGATGCAGTCAAAAAAATAAATATATATATAAATGTCCAGTAGTAATACTGTTTCACTTTTCCGTTGATCCATTTTAAACTTCTTAATGACCAGTAATTTTTGTAAGGCTTCTTGGTGAAGCGTTCGACGGAATATGAACCGACTTTCAAGACATATGGCAAAAAAAGGGTCACAAATTGTTCTCAGATGTTTCCCCAATCTCTAAAATACGTCGGACGTCGATCATTGAAGCTGGGGCACTGCTAGTGTATACATATTGCACAATCTTATTTCCAAAATCTCATTGCTTGTCCAATGCAACTAAACCAAAAATACTCATCCAAAACAACAATAATAATAACCAGAAACACAAGATATGTTGAGAATACACACTGACAAAATCAGGATTAAATTCCACTTTGACAATAATCTATAGTCTGATCGAAACAATATGTAATATAATAAAATAAGTAACCTTAATTTTATGGATGCCTCAGACTGGATCTTGTTTTTGGAGCTGCTGATTCCAGGATTTGGCATCGCAAGGCATTTGAAGGTCAAATTATTAAAAAAAAAAAATAGAAGCTTAACTGTGTTTTAGGACTAGAAAGTTTTAGATTATTAAAACAGGGTCAGCTCAAATATTTTCATGGAGCGAAGTCGTGTGATCACAGAAACATATTTAAGTGTCACTGCCTCAGCATATGTCTTTTAACTTTTACCTTTAACCTCAGGAGGACAAACCAACCTACATTCGTCATAAGCAACCCCAAAAATGTAATAAGCTTGTTGCAGAATTCTATCAGTATGGTTATGTCATGTTTGGGAGCATAAATCCTTTGCATAAATTAATGGTGTCAGTTCGGCCTCTTGCTATATTCCAAATTCAGGACTTTAAACTTTTTCTTGCCTTCTTCGAGGGTTTAGTGTCAAAGAACGTTATTGTTATCTATATGAAATAGGGAATCACCATGACTAGATTCACTACCTTTCATTTGGTGTTCAAGAGACTTTTTCAACACGTGGTTTCAATACCAGGGATTATCGACATGAAAACTACAGAATAAGATTCTGATGTTCCAATTGCATTCCTTAAATCAAGGATTAGGGTTGAAATAAAATTTTTCGAGAAAATGGAGCAAGGTGAATCTAATGGTAAGGACAAGAATTGTCTTTTGACAATAAGGCAACGAAATGTCACGCGTTATTTCAACGCCATATGATTTGCAGCAATACAGGTTCAAGTTCTGCCGAGTTGCTGGACAACGTCGCAATATTTGAAAAGCCAAATGTGAAAAAAATAATATGGCTTCTGCTTTTTGAGAGACGCATGCATGTTAATGTAACAGTTATGTATATTATAACATCTTTGGACTAAACTGCACAAGATAACAATAGCAAATACAGAATGAATGAAGCTATGAATGTAGATCAATACTACAAATAGTTCTAGTAAAATTGTAAAAACTATAAATAGCAGTAGCTTAGTCAAAACTACAAACAGTATACAGCAAGTTTTGGATTTGCGAAAATGTAGCGAGGACTGAAACAAAAAATATGAAAATACCAACATTGGAAAATGTCTCTTCTTTATAAAAAATGGTGTTTTGTTACGATTTAAATCTGACCCGGAAATTGTTAGTTGCTGCATTAAAGAAATGAATAAACAAAATGAGTCAAAGAAAATCAAACAGATAACTTTCCAGGTAAAAAATATTTTGTGTTTGAAAACAAAAACACTTGTAAACAAAAGAAATATACTTGTTCGATTTGTCAATAAAGCTCCAAATAATCACAAAAATCATCATTCTATAAAAACAAAAACTAAATATTTGGAATTTAGAATTCACAAAAAAACCCAAAATAATTCGAGAATACATTTTAGGCCGTAAATAATTTCATTTCGAACCAAAAACATAGTTTTGGGTAATTGAAAAAAAGTAAAAATTCCTGATATTTTTTCATTTATGCCTTTTTCGTTCAAGGCATACACTCCATGATGGCGATCTTGTCAAATTTGAAATTCAACCAGGAAGGTGCGCAAAATTGAGCGTCGATACGTTTATCCTCAGAAAATAGTTGTCTTTTGGAGTGGCACTTCTTGTCTTGAGGTTGCCGTTTTTTTATATGCCGTATATCTTCTGATTCTGCTTTTTGAGTGGGTGGTTTGGCCCTGAAACATATTATTTACTGTCAACATACACAGATGGAAAATGTAGTAACAACTTTTATGGGAGTAACAAAGTACACAATATATAATATGAGTATATTCTCACGTCAACCTCTTAATTCTGTAACTAAGACAAAATGTTTAAATTTCGCTTTTAAAGAATTTTTCCAATTAGTAATCTCAAACCTTCGACTATGTTGCCTGAGTGACTGTTCTTACAAAAAGCAATCCAACTTAACTTCGTTTCCGACATATTGCTGTGCTGCTTTTTACTTCCCAAGCCACTGACGGGGAAAAATTCTATGAGCTATTATGGTTTTTGGATGTTATATTATAACATCTACAAGGCAAAAAACACGTCTTTAGGGCCCTTTACGCAGGGCACAGTACGTCCTGTTCACAATCTTAGATCCCCCTTTGTCTTTTAGTAAGAACTGTCACTTGATTTTTTACTGTTTGATATCAAGTAACTCACTTTTGTCTGATTGCTGAGACTGGTACTTCTCCTTCACAAAAGCTGGCAGACTTATGCCTTCCTCTTCTGCTTACAGTGCCATTACAGATTTGCTTCAACCTCTTCACAAATGGCATAACCATGAAAAAAGAATTCGCGCCTACGCCTATTTTTGTTTTTGGTGTTGAATCTTTCTTGTTATTCGGCAAATCCGCTACCGCAAACCAAGAGCATGACTTTATTTCACAGCGCGTTTTAGGATTGAATTTGGTTGTCATGGGGACGTTCCTGACTATGTATAACCTGCAAAATGAGTCAATCACATATTGTCTTTTTCACGAGTATCCATTACGGTAGAATGACAGCTGATTATTTAGTAATATTTCAAAATTCCCCATATCGTCAAATGACACAAAATTCTGGGGGATCCGTCAACGCCAGTTAAGACAGAACCATATTTTGTTTTGGTTTTTTGTAAACTACAGATTAATTTTGTGCTAACATCTCTTTTAATTAGAAAAGTTAATTTGCATTCATAAGAGAAAAACGCTACAAGCAAGATTTACTGGATTTACACCCGATCCATTATTGCAAACCTTACAAACTAATCCAAATATGCCACTAGCTGATCAGCTGTTCATCTCAGCAACCGTCAAAACATGTATATTCGTGAAATATGGTTTAGTTCATTGCAAATTGGCATATACAACATATTACTAGGAGTATTACACAGCTGGAGTATCATAGAGTATGCAAATGACAACACTGGTGGGGTGTTACTGGAGGCTCAGAGATAGGCCGAGTCTTGTCACTTGGAGATCAGTATTTATTACCACCTCTACTCGATTCAATGATCAGAGTATGGAATATTACTCGTCAAATATTTCAAAGGAGTTACAAATATATTATCAATGTTTGATTTATGAATGTGTAGTGACAGTTAGTGGCCAATTGAAGAGCAATGAAGCAGAGAGGTTTTTAAAGCTGCACAGTTTTTTTTTTCTTAATTTACCTTACAAGTTGATCATTTATGGTAGCCTCTAGGAAATCATCTGGATCTAAATGCCCACTGATATCAAAACCTGTCTCTTCTAAAACCTCCCTTACTGCACAATGTGCTGGATCTTCTTCTTCATTAACCTAATAATAATTAGGAATATAAATAACTATCATGCAATATGTTTGGAAGAATCTATGCTTATAAGTACACTAAAGAGACAACCAAAATGGTGCTGTTCCATGTGAACATCCAAGGTTAGTGACATGATGCTTTTAGAGAATATCTCTCACTGTCACTTTGGCATACTCATATTCTAATTTGAGATAGTAAGACAAAGCAATAAAAGCATAATACAACATTCCCCTTATTGCTCAACATACTTTTTCAAATTTGAACATTTCAGTGAAAGTGTGACAGTCACAGACCTTCTGTGTGGTATTTTTTAATGTACATATTTTGTTGAATAGAATGCTTTTCAATCATAGATGCTTTAATATTATGTTAATGACAACTCATGGTTGACCATATACAAAAAAGGTTGTGTGTTACTGGTCTTGACAAAATATGCTTCAGGTGCCTTTTTGCAGCACTTTTTGTAAATCTGATCTAATGCTGTACAGTTGTTAGATGCACACATTATCTCTTTAGTGCTACTTATCTATGCGAAAGAACAAATAAAATACCTTGCCCTTAGGAAATCCCCAAGATGATTTTGCCCAGTAACTTTGTACAAGCAGTACATGGGACATGTTTTCAGATAAAATTATTGCCCCATAAGTAGGAACACTCTGCTTGTAATCTTTCCATTCCTGGAGTATCTGGTTCAGTTTGTGACTTTCACTCTTTAAGCAAGGTACATGCTGTAATAATAAGAAAAAATTGTCAAATCTAAATAATTTCATCCTATTACAATCTTAGCTGATGTATAGTAGGGATTTATAAAAGCATTTTGAAAACCAGAATAAATGCTTTGACATTCATTTGAATAACGATGAGCAAGATTTGCTTTTATTTTCTTCAATCCTGAAAATATATCAAGGAGATTGATATTGAGAATATATACCATGCTCATGCCCTACATACCAGGAGAATGGGTAAAATGAGCAAAAAATGACCCCAAAATTTAACATCTGACAGAGGGTGCAGAGATCAGATCAAGTATCAGCTATTGTGCACAGGGTGTCTCAGGTTATAGTATGAGATCCAGTCGCTTGAATCTATAGGTATCAGAACATATCCCCAAAAAATTGCCCAAGTGAAAATCCCCCAAGATGGCCACCCTGGTTGGTATAGCAGGCATCAAGTTCCAGGTTCTTTTTACTGAACAAACATCATTGCCATAGTTCCTCCTGGTATATAGGCTAGATGTACCCTATCACAACTGTGACACTGGTTGCTTAGATCTGTAGGGACTTCAGGCAATGCATAATAAAACGCTTATGACCCATAATAGTTTTATAAATTAGTAGTACTTGATAATCAAGTATATAAATTTGGAGCATATATAATCAATGCTACTATCAGAAAAGAGAACTTCAGAATGGATATTCTGGCAGTAGTTTAATAGGCCATTTGACAGTGCCTTCTGCACCTCTTTACATGCAAGGCTCAAGATCTATTCACCCTGTAAAGTTAACACATTCCCCTCTAGCATCTCTACTAATAAGAGCCTTGTGTGCCACATGTATTTTCAAAAGTAATTTCAGCAAATCTTTTATGAAGTAGACTAGGTTGTCTGTTTAGAAGTTTAATGCACCTTAAAGATGAAAATGTCATACAAATGAAAAGAATGTGCTACACAGGTTGGAGGCATAGAGCATGCGAGTAGGGCTGAGTACCGCCAACGCACCTCACAGGTTTCACTTTGAATTGTGATTTAAGTTTTTTGAAATACAAGAAATGTAACATTTACAAACAAAATTTACATAAAACATAAGAATACAAATGATAAAAGTGAAACCTGCATTCCTGAGACAAGTTTTATTGTAATTTTTGCTTTTTATACAAAGATAAAACAATATACTAATAGACAAAAGTTGAAACAGAATATTTTAAAACTTGCCACTTTCATGATAAATCCTGATGTTTACCTTTACCAGAATATAAACTACTTTCTACAGCCTTGCAATGCCACAATGAGCAGAGGACTCCTATTATAATATGCAGCATGCACACCAAGAATCTTCAATCACCATGTGACATGGTTATCATTAGACAAAAGTCTTGCAGCCAACTTAAGGTTGTTTATATCTAGAGGTAATAAAAAATGTCACTAGCCCCAAGCATAAGTATAATGCGTGTTTTTCCTTTCCGGGAGCCATAAAATCAGTCTCAATCTCACTGCAGCCTCTTGAACCCAATGTACCTTGGTCCTCAATATTTACAAATCTTTTGTGCTAGTAAGTAATGCTTACCTGGAATACATGAGCTGCAAACTCATAAATACTGCAGGCTTTCAAACGACTGTCGTTTCCAACATAAAAATCTAGGTAGAACCAATGGGCGAGTTCTATTTGGAAACATATTCTTATCAAGTTCTGCTTGGCAGATTCTGGCACATATATTATGAACCTTCTGTATACAAAAAATCAGTACAGATTAGTTTTTTATTGTAGAAGTGTCGAGAACCATACTTACGTTAAAAGGTCATTCAAAATATCAATCGGAATCGAATGTTCCACCGTTCTCGTCAGCCCATCTTGTGCTTCACCCATTTTTTATATCACAAAGTAGAAAACTAATATCAAAATATTTACAATATATTTAAAAAATCACTTAATATGGGTAATCAAGTCTTTTTGCGTATCACTTACTACATCTCTGTCCGACATTTTCTGTTTGTTGTGAAATTGTTCTTCTCTTCCGTTTTACGTCAGCTGACTCCAATGCTGCCAACATGATAAGGCGTACCAACCAAAATTAGTCATCTGTCATTCTGACGTTTTTACAGCGTTGCCACAGTTCAATTTGTTATCCACACGTCCTTCTTCATGGAAATCGGGATTTTGTTGTTTCAGTTTGACGAAATGAGTTGGTGAGTACGTCTGTGTTTATCGCAATATGGCCGCTTCACTGACAACCGAACAGGAAAACGTAAGTATCTTTCTATTTGCACCAAGGAAATACATTTTATTCCACCAAACCACTATTTTTTACTCATAATACGAACAGATAACATCTGTAACAACAACATCTTGTTGTGTTTACCCTTGTGTTTTCAAAAACAACTTTGATGTTCCACCTACAAATTACTTGAAATTTTTAATATTCCTCCCACACAGATGATACTGGGCTTTGCAAATAAAGGTGAACATCAATATGGTGTGAATTCTTTGAACTTTATATGATGATTTGTTTGCACTTGTCTTATTTATTATAAATTATAAACCAAATCTGCTTTTGTTTTTATTCTTACAGGGTGATACGTACTATCTAGATACATACTTAACTGTTTATCAAATTAACATTTTAACATCTGTTTCTTGGCGTTTATTTTAAGAAATCTTTTACAGAAATTAAAGAGGTTTTATGGTAGAACTAAACATTAGAATCTATTTTTATCTAAGAGGAGGGTATACTTCAATGTCTTGTATACTTTTTTGCTAAAAATTGAGAGTCTCGCCTAAAAATAAATCTGGTGTCTGAATCACATCCTGATACTCCCTACAATAGGTCCATGATTCATCCTAAATAGTAGTAGTAGCTCTCTCTTCAGCTGGTTAACAACATTTGTAATTTGCCATTTTTTTAACTACCTACATCAACAAGTGGAAATGACATTCTTTTCTTTTGTTACACATATCAGGACATAACTTTATCATTAATGTTAGGAATACAGAGGATGTTACAAAATTTTGAAAAATATGTATATGATAATTTTAACATAATACATATAATCTATAATATTCAAAATATAGGGTGTGTGTCTTCTGTTTTGTCTTTATGACTCTGGAAAAAAATAAGGATTAGGCACAATATTTTTTGAGGCTACAACAGAATGTCTAGTGGCTGCATGTCTTTTAAGTTTTTTGATGTATTAGCTCCTATATGCTATAAAATAATGAAAAATACGAAAATCGAGGTTTGTTTACCGATTGTCTGGAAATAAGTGCAAAAATAAATAGAAAGATTAGAAGCATTTTGTAGTTACTTGTTTATTTGCTAAAATGAATGATCATTGGAGTGGTGGTGATCTTTGTTTAAACATTTTATCGGGATTTTGGTGGTACTTACAGACTTATACATTGAGACAGAGATTTACCGAACATGCGTCAGATAGGCAGACAGACCAATGGAAATGGCTACAGGCTCTGATAATTTTCCACTGCATGATCCTTGTTAAAACTCGATTCTTGGGTACAATCCGAGTCCGAGGTTAATCTGGTGCCAGGTTAGCAGGGGGACCACACCCAGCTAATTTACTAGCCGAAATTCGACTTTAAGACGTTTCAGGATTTTTTCATGAAAACGGAAATTTTGCCCTTCATAGTCATATATTATTTTGATGTTTCCTATACACAGAATTAAAAAACTTGGGCTTCTAAAAATAATCTAATACTAAAATAATTTTTGCAGGATAAAAAAGTATATTTATTATTATTTTAAGGCGCATTATAATAATAATGTCTTTATTTAAACACAAAGAACCAGGAGAGACATAAGCAGCGAAGTTTAGCCAAGGCTACTCTTACACTTAACTGCTTATGTCGGTTACATTGGATGTTCAATACAAAAAAAAATTAACAATATAAAAAAGAACACATAATATGTGAGCATAAACATCACATTCCATCACGTCACAGCACAGTCTTAGCCTATGGCGAGCAGCCTGCTTTTGACTTGCTCGCGGAAACTCGGCAATGACATTGCTTTTAATCTTTTTTCCAAGTGACTATAGAATAATGCTGTATTATATGAAAAACCACGTTGGAATAAAGCAGAATGGTATGGGGCGATTCTGATATAACTATTTCTGACATGCACTTCACAGTTGAAACGTAATTTACTCTCAGGTATTCAGGTTTCGATGTTATGAGAATTTTATGAACTAAAACTATGTACTTTTATATTTAACTAGACTACCCAACCTGAGCCAATTTAATCCTTTATATTTTTCACTAATGTGATCATATCTTCGCAGACCAAAAATAAAGCGAACGCAGTTATTTTGAATGATTTGAAGCCGGTTTTTTATGAGAATGTTTTCAAAAATCCGCGCATGACCAAGGATTACTATTTCTGCCAGATTTATCTTTTTTTTGCCTGATCAAATAGTTGTATTAGTTTTCAAAATAATGTGAATTTAAAATACAGCATTGTTTGTTTACCAGCATGTCTTGATTTGCTTTTATTGAAGATATGAATATTTAAGAACTTTTGAAGTAAAAACAAGAATTGTTGAGTTTAAAAACAATTTTTTTATCAAAAACATTGGTAGACAAAAATAATGCTAAAGATATTAACTAACTTAAAAAGACGTGCCGTGTCTTGAGGACGTACCCAGGGGGCCCCCACTTTCCCAATATCGACAAAAAAACATTTTTTACAAAAATTGAATTATTCACATACAGGGTTCTCCACAAGAGTTATTGTCGTTTTTTCACACCTTCTTATTTATAATGTCAGTTTAAATTGGGCATTAGGATGTTCAATTTGTCAGAAAATTAACTCAATTTTGTATGTATAAACTCGCTACTCCCCACTATTGTCTCACGACTTTTTTAATCCCATTTTACTTACTTTAATTCATGCTTTGGGCATCCAATTCCTCTTGTTAACGTCTTGGGGGTAGAAAGTACAGTTCGATATTCGAGTAGTTTATTATGTAAAATATACCAACTATGTTTTAGTTATCAGAATTGACCAGGATTTTTCTCACGGGGGATCGTTTATCGGCAAGAGATAACTTTTTGTGAAAGTGTACCTGCCCCCAACTTTTTGAACAGCAAATTTTCCCAGGCGGGGTGAGACACATCCCAAAAATGTACACAAAATCATGCTAAAAACGACATTTTTAAGGTCCAGCCGGATTTCAAGATTTCTGTTGAACACTCCATGGAATGTATTTATATCACATATTTATAGGTATTCACACTTTTCTTGAAATCTGAGCTTTTTTCGCTGTTTCGATGAGCATTAGATGATCTACTTATACACGGGCGATAATACTAGGACAAATTAAAAAAGCGTTAAAAAAATATACGTGATTTTTTTTCGTAGCCTAGTATCAGCTTTTCACACAAATTTGCTAATTAGTTTCGTAAGGAAAAACCCATCGCAGGTAAGTTTTATTATTAACACAAGGAAGGAATTTATGAAAAAATGCACATAGACCTAAACAGGACACTAGTCATATAAACCACCTACTAAGCATATGGCAGTGCGGTCCATTTACATATAAAAAAAGCTTTTTACGCTGATCAAAATGAAAAGACCTCTTCCATCTTTTTTAGGTCAATCTCAAGTCACTGAACCGCTTCTTTAGCTTGTTTCCTTGTGCTCGTTTTTTTTAATTCTCACAGACACTCATATTCTTCCAAGCAAAGGAGGCAATATCCAGTTCTGTTTACTTCCAAGGCATGGCTGTGAATTTTATATTAGTTCCATTATGTATGGAAAGAATGAAAAAGAAATGTTTTTAGGGCAGGGTTTTCTATTTGGCGGAAAAGTATTCTTGGAGTAATATGGAACAAGCGTCATTTTAACACGACCGACTACATGTCACCTCAGACGTAGATTAATCTTCAATTCAAATCAATCGACCTTATTGTAACAAATACACGCCAGTCAAATTTGATCCACATCCTATAAAAATGTTCGGTATTTCTGCAATAATAATAATAATAATAATAACGCCTTTATTTGTTGTACATGTGGACAAAGATAGCGATATTTAGCCTAGGCTAGTCTTACACTTAACTATCTTTGTCAGTACATTTAGAGCACGATGTAATGTGCGTTGCCTAATATGTCATAAAAAAATTTTAGTTATAACTAAACTATACTATAAACTAATATACACAACTACGAGTATATACAGTACGTATACATGGATGTCCAAATATAAATACACATACATACATATACATATATACCTACACATATACAGGGTGACTTCGAAGTTGAGTCATTTATTTTAACAGTGAGTAGATCTGATCAAAAGAAATGTTTTTTCCTTTACCATTTTTCTGGTAAAATTAAAGTAACAAAGTTATAGCCCTTTGGAAGTTTGAGTACCGCCCTGTCTCAATAATAATATCATGTGCTCGTGTTTGGCAACAACGGATATAATTCGCCTTATCGGTTCATCGCATCGGAAACAAAAAAGCGAAAGAATTTGGAACGATGTTTTTACAATTATTTTATTCAGTTCAGTTATACATACAGTCAGTGTCAGTCGGTAAGGCGTGTGAATAGTGTCTGTTGCGTGGCTCAAACGAAATAAAAAATGGCACATATTTTTGCGGATCGGTTTCCCAATCGAGTGCAACCAACCCCTCGTGCCTTTGTTAATGTAGTACAATGGGCTCGTGAATCAGGTGACTTAAGACCTCACAGGGGACCTCACGATCAAATACAGGTCCGCACTGAAATACTTGTCGGGAGGATACTTTATAAAACAAGGTAAACATTTTTTTTTTAATTTTTTTTTTATTTTTACACACATATTTTGGTTTGTCTTCCTTCTACAATCATTATCTGAAAATTAATGACTCAACTTCAAAGTCACCCTGTATATATACATACATACATACATATACATACCCACATATACAGGGTGCGTCATCTATTACTTTTTTTTCTATTTGAAAAATCAACACGCATTTTACGAGGTATAATCGATTTTTTTTATTGATAAATTAAGGTTGGTTTATGCCGTTTATGTATGAAAAATAACATCAGTGATATTTGACCATCGCGGCTTCGTTTACAGGCCAACATCCGAATATAAAAATTTTCAATGACTTTTCCCAGAATAATCGGGTCTATGGCCGTACTTTCAGTCCGAATATTGCGCTTTAGGTCTTGAATTGTCCGGGGACCATTCGCATATACTTTTCCTTTCAAAAATCACCAAAGAAAATAGTCAAGAGGTGTTATATCGCATGATCTCGGGGGCCAACTGACATCTGAATTTCGTGAAATTATGCGGTCTTGAAATTTCGTGTGCAATAAGGCGATTGTTTGGCGAGATGTGTGAGCCGTTGCTCCGTCTTGATGAAACCAAAGATCGTCGGCACCAATACGATCCAATAGTGGCCACAAAAAGTCTGTTAACATGCCGCGATAACGTTCTTCGTTGACGGTAATGGCGTTTTCTTCGGCATCTTCAAAGAAGAATGGTCCAACAATGCCTCCAGCCCATAATCCGCACCAAACAGTCACTTTTCAGCCCCCCAGAATCTGCAATTTTGCTTATTTACGTACCCATTGAGGTGAAAATGAGCCTCATCAGAAAAGAGCACTTTGGCCGAAAATCCGTCTTCTCTTTCCAGCATCCAATTAACAAAAACAGGCCGCTGTTGATGGTCTGCCGGCTTCAATTCTTGTGTTAGTTGGATTTTGTATGGATGGAGGTGTAAATCAATGTGTAAAATCCGGCGTAAAGTGGTGTCACTAATTCCCAATTGTTGCGAACGGTGCCTAGTCGAGGTGGTTGGATTTTCTTGCACACTTTCACTCACTGCGTCTATGTTTTGACGAGTACGAGCTGGACGAGCATGTTGGTATGGTATAAGACCTTCAACTGAACCAGTTTCCTCAAAACGATTAACAATCCAATGAATTCCAGGCTCTGTAGGGCGTCCATGTCGACCAAAACTAGTGCGAAAAGCATTTTTTATATTTGGACCGTTTTCGTAATAAGTTTGGATAAACAAAATGCGTTGTTGTGTTGTAAACGAATCCATGACTATAAATGGCATACCTTTGACAGTTCATTTATGCATACCACATGACTTATGACTCACATGGTAACACATAAACTTAAAAAAGTAATAGATGGCGCACACAGTACATATATACACCCATACATATAATATTTAGATACCAGGGTAAATACAAATTGTTTTATTTGTTTACGGAAATTGGCAGAAGACATTTCCTTGTATTTACCTGGTAAATCATTGTAAAGTATAAGTATAATATATGTTAAGCTGTAACTAAACGCCGATACCACCTAGTGAAGCTCATACTAGACAATATTTATCTGAAGAAAAAACGATTTTGCAATCCACCATGAAAACGCGAAGCCGTGGGAATTTCTGACACATACTGGTTCAGTCTACGTGACTCCGTTTTTTTAAGAACCATGACCTCTTCGATAATTCCGTAAAATTTTAAAATTACGCTGATGGGCTATTTTACATCTGCAAGAAATCATGAAATCGATCAGTGATGTGTAAAAGGAACCATTATTTTATAGAAATGTTACGTAATTCGCATTCGTTACGAAACTCAAAACCTTTGTGTATCATGTATTTATACTACAACTGCACCGATGTTGAATTAATCAACAAATAATAATTGCGCAATTCTTTTTCCTGTAATTTATCGTTACTTATTTCCTCTTTTCCATATCTGGGTTAACAATTGGGTGCTGTTTTAACCCATTTTTCTATGTGGTAACTACAAATCAAAATTATAACATTGGTCAATTTTCCAGGTGAATTTCAGATTAGAAATATATTTTTATAAACATATAAACGATTGTTACAGGCTTTTTCATAGCTTAAGGCGGCTCCGACGCAGTGAGTTTCAAGCCATTTGCAAGGGTTCAGCTGCTTCGAAATTGACACTCCATTTTTCAATATTGTTGAATGAAATTCATACAGTATGTTGAGAAGATAATTGCCCAGGGTTGCTATAGGAGCACTTTTTGAAATTTTGTTTTTGCACAAGTTTTATGATGGGTTGAAGTGCGCACTTTTTTTGTTCAACTACGCGATTTTTTTAAAAAGAATCTAGTGAAAAAAATGAAAAGTGGCTCTATAGCACCCTGTGGGGTTTTGTTTTCAGCACACTGTGAATATTTCATCCAAAAATATAAAAAAATAAAGCGTCAATTTCGAAGCGCGCAAACCTCTACAAACCGTATTTTGGACGAATTTTGTCTACTACGGACTAAGAAAGGACGTCTCGTATTGAGATAATGTGGTGGCCCTATTTCATATAATATTGCGTAGATAAGTCGTTCTGCAAATAGGTACTCATAATCGCGATCGCTGATACTCCTCGATTTTAAAGCCGTTTTACTTCCCACGCCATTGGCACGATTTGAAAAAATCGGTACCTGCTCTATAGGTTTGACACCAAGAGCCAACAGATCTGCAACTACCGACAGTAGGGAAGAATAAATTCAGATATCACTCCAGTCAAGTATAGGGGAATTTAGCGTGGAACATTAAAATTATCGATATGTCAAGGAAATATGTTTTTGAGAATGATAATTTGGTAGATTTTATACCTGCATTTTCATTTGAATTTCATGACCTGTGAAATGTACCATTTCGCCGTTACCTTCAATTTGTGTTCTGCAGTTTGTATGTTTTTCTGGATATAAGCAGGAGATATGTAATTGCCTAGGGTGCTATCAGAGCTTTTTACAAAATTTTGTCTTTTCGTAAGAATTATGGTGGGTTGAAATGCTTACTATTTGTGTGCTGTGGACTTTGTTTTTAACACGCTGCAAGAGTTTCATTTGGAAATAATAAAAATGAAACGTAAGCTGTGAAGTGCAAATCGGTTTTGGGGCGAAATTCATCTACTGTTTCGTCCTGCCAGTCCAAGCGACGCGACGGTGCGTTCCGACTAAGTAAAAAATGTATTCAAATAATTTTATATCTTTCCTAAAATAAATTCAAGAACTCAAATTTAAATTCGTTTCTTCATGTCAACAAACACAATTATGTTTACAAGGGTCATGTTTACAAGGGTCATGTGGTAGCTGCTAGCAATTGAGCGAGGGTCATAAAAATATCTTATGCCGTCAAAATAAGAGCAAACTGTTAGGTAGTTTTTGCAAAGCAATACACAGATAGGCTTGTACCTGGATCAAGTACATGTCTTGTCTACTGTAATAGGTAGATGGAGGTGATGCTGCCAGAAATGGATGTGTGCGATAAATAAAAAAAACACAAAATTGAACTGCCGTGTCCAATGATTTTTGTATTGCCTTACTAGAATACTCTGTTGAGTATATGATGGAGTTTACTAGAACTTTACAGCTTGTTATTTGCCTTCTTCTACAAACTTCACCAAATCGAGACGCTGTCAACCTTACCCTCCGATGAAGACGCCACAAAGTACAGTCCTGTGATTTGGTGACTTGTTCGATCTGCAAAATCTCGTCGACACTTTTTCTAAGTTTCTCTAAAAATTCTTGCTTAGCAACCTCCAAATCAGTATCGTTCATGTCAGGTTTTTAACAGAATTCGCCATAAAACTATTCATTTTCTTTGGAATTGCTGTCCGAATTGTGAGTTACTTTTATATCAGCTTTTTTTGGTCTGACTTACTTTTCAAGATTCTTGCGTTTGAGTCTTTAATCCATCTTAGTGATAAGCGAGGTTGGACTAAGCTTAGAACGGAAATTTATTTGGACCCCATAGACAGGCCGCTCGGTATTGTGGCTCACTACAGCTGAAGCACATCTTCCAAGGTATGACCTCTTCTTGCAATAACTTGTTCGCTTACCCCAATGTATTTTAGGATTATAAAGTTGAACAGCTCCACACTATTGTTGTCCTCATCATGAATTAAACTCACTGCATTCGTAATTAAATGACCTTTTATTGTCCATTATCAATCTTGATAAAAAAGGCACTCAAGAACAATCACACCAACAACAGTACAGCACAATTCAACAACACAATATCGACGAACAGTATCAAGGGTAGAATAGTACTGAATGATCACTTGCTGAGTACCAAAATAGGAAACGATTTACAGGCTAGATCGCTAATCGAAATCCGACTCTGTCATTATAAAAATTTACCTCGGTACGCACCCGCAGTCATCCTTTCCTGTTTTAAAGTAGCGCCGACGACCGTCCAAGGCCAGCCCACCCTCGTTTCCTTTTTACCCCCCCGTTACCTCAGCAGATGGTGGTCGTGATTTAGGAGCCCCGTTAAAATATACGCTTTTCAAAAATTCCCATAAAAAATTAAAACTGTCATTAAACATTAAGTTCGTTACTTCCCATTTTTAACAGTGTTTTCATTGAATATTGAACATATATTATAGTCAAAATAAGTTAAACAGCACGCTCATCACACAGGGTTTCAAGTTAATTTGCTCAAAGCGTCGAGTTACTTCATTTCTTTTCTTGGATAACAGCTGTCAACAAGACTAACAGATAATTGTGGTATTTCTGCGAGTAAATATCAGGAATTGTTTGTTCAAATTACGTATTCCATATTTACGTACCATGTCATACCGTGGATTGGTTTAAGGGGAAAAGATAAAAAAGTGAATCATAGTTTAATATATACGTTTTTTGTGGTTATATGGAAATACGATATTTTTTTATCCGCCATAATTCATCCATTTATTCGGATAAGATGTGGTATTCACTCAGTTACCTGAACAAATGTAACATATTCCCAACTAAATTAATTCTTTATATGATTCCTAATTCCAATTCTATATAAAATATTCGCATTGATTTTGTGACTAGTACATTGTATAGAATTTACAGGGAGATTTTTTAAGCATTTGCCAAACATTCGAGAGGTGGTCCTTCGGATTATTTCAAGAATGTTTCGCTCCTGGAGGATTTTCGGAACACATCACAGACATACTATACATTATTGGCTTTATACACTGTACAGGGTGTCCAAAAGTCATGAATCGAAGTAAATGGAGTGATTTCTAATCCGAAAAACCATATATGAACTAGTATAAACTCGTTACTTTTGAGACTGTAAATGTACGAAAACTGAATGCTTCTTTATCACCAAACAATACACACAGCCACCACAAAACTTAACAGAAAAGCCTGACCATTTCATCACTTACTGTTCGTGGCAAGATAAATAGATATGTAAAAAATTCTTGAATTCAAATAAACATACAAGGGTACGTAGGTGTTTACCTTTTTTGTGACTCAGTATACATGCAGTATTGTCAGGCGCGGATCCAAGGAGAAGCAACGGTGCCAGTGCCCCAAGGTTTCAGACGTACAGGAAAAAATGAGGAATGGAGAAAGGAGATACCACACGTTTTTTATTTGAAAACTTAAAATAAAAGTGCATTTTGTTCTTACACTGCTGTTTATTATTTTCCTTCTCAATTACTTTATAATAAGCGCAAACGACTTGACAATACCCCCTGAAAGTAGGCAAGCCACACTACTTGCCCCTCGCCCCCTCCCAAGACGTGATCCAATATCCGCGCCTGAGCATTGTATAATAAAAACTGTTCAGGATATTTAATTATCTGAAAGGTGTCTTGGAAGGCCATAACATCTGGAAGTTTTTCCCAAATATGGACACTTTCTCTGCCTCTGCCCACTATTTTTTTCTATAGGCTTACCTGAATAAGCTTTATTTTTTTTAACACCGCAATCACGGTTAAGCCGACTGGTATACCTACCTGAATTGCACTAATTTTTTTCAGTGCCAACTTTTTTCCAACGACAATTATTGGGGAACAGCTAATTGAGAAATAAGATAATTTTATAAAAAAATACAGTATCGAATGTAGCGATTTTCTACAAATACTTCGAATTGGCGATAATTCAAAAAGCGTGCACAATCGGATAAGGGCATGTGTGATTTTTCTAAGCGGAAATGTCGCCCCTCATCATCGATCGCAATGTTGGCAAGCGAATCTTTTCCTGATTTTGACAGTTTAAGGCATTCAGATCTAACCTAATGTCATTTCATTAACAATCTGCGTATTGAAATTTGTCAAGGGGAATATTTGTTCGTAGAGATTACCATTGTTCCATAATGATTCCGTACCTAATTCGTGAAGGACGTGATTTCATGATTACATAAATCCATTGTCCTGTTTCATTGCACATATGTAGTTATTTCAATATAATAACGGATGTTTCATATGATCATAAGCCGAGTTTAAAAGTATATTAGGAACTGTGACTGATTTAATACATGCATTGTAAAAGGAAAAGGTTAAACTATATTTGCCAATTGAGTCTGACATCGAATAAAAAATTGCAAATTGACCTGTCTAGGTTTGGGGTCAGCGTCAACACGTCTATTAAAAATGGCGTCAAGTAGGTTGACACTGTACTTAATACTACGTTAGATCGTTCTCGATTTCGAAAATTTTCCAAAGTTTGAATTTTTGGTATCCATTTTTAAAGCTTACCTAAAGTGATCCACAGTATGAAAATACGCTCTAAACATATATATGGTCTTCCTTAATGATATGCGAATATTTAAAGGTGTGAATCTACATGAAAAATTAATGTTAGTTTGCTTTATAAACTATAGTCCAAAAATGTTTCCTTACAAAAACTCGGGGTGTTGAAGTTTAATGAAAAAAAATGGAAATTAATTAATATTTTCAGAACCGCTTCAGATATTTCACTGATATTGAGTACGTAGTGAAAGTTAATAAAGTTGCATATTTTTCAGTGCAAAAATAATTTTTAGCTTCAACAGTGGCGTGCGTACAGGTATTGACCTCGATATTCTATAAGAAAAAATGGTACGCCAATAGTTTTTTGCCAAATAAAAATAATTTTTTAATTCTCCGTTCACTTTAAATCAAATGATCTTTCTTGAATTGTTTTCCTTCGATGCGCCATTTTTGAGTAAAAAAATAGAAACCGTTCTATTGTCTAACTTAAATTATTATTAATTTAATTGGAAAAACTAAACACATTAGGGGTAATGAACAACAACAACTGACAACATAAACATAACATTAAAACCAACGAAATGATTACAAAAATTGTTGAAAATAGCCCCCTTCACTTAGTATGCATGCTTCCGCCCTCCTTCTCATGGAATTGCGAACTCGTTGAAATGTCCCTGGAGTGTTTTTTATTCTATCACAAGCTGCAACTATTATTTCTCTTAATACATCTACAGTGTTAATGGGATTTGTCTACACTAGTATCTTAAGATAGGTCCACAAAAAGAAATCTAAACTGTTGAGGTCTGCGGACCTTGGTGACCATTCTTGGGGCCCGCCGCGGCCAATCCAACGATTTGGATAAACAGTTTGTAAATAATTACGAACCGCTACACTGGAATGCGCTGGTGCACCATCATGCATGTACCACATAGTGTTTATTATTAATAACGGAACATAATCAAGCAGCAAAGGCAACTGTTGTTGAGAAAATTGAGGTAAGTCTGTCCGTCAAGTCGTCCCGGCAAGAAGAATGGGCGAATAAAGTGGTTGCCAATAACTCCTGCCCATACGTTAACCGAAAATTGGTGTTGGAAATGGGTTACGGCATAGGGATTTTATTCTGCCCACAAATGATTATTGTGGAAATTCTGAATGGCATTTCGAGAAAAATTAGCTTCGTCTGTGAACAGAATCATTGATTGAAATTGCGAATTTTGTGTAATTTTTTTAGGATACCACTGACAAAAGGTCACACGCCTTGGAAAATCAATGGGAAGTAATGCCTGTACTCTTAAAATATGGTAAGGATATAACAAAAAATCCACTAAAATTCTACCAAACAATTTGATGGCAAATATTTAAGTGTCTAGCGATCTTCCTCGTACTCGTTTCAGGATGTTCTTCGACTTCGTGCAGCACTGCTTCCTCAATTTCAGGTGTTCTCACACTTAGAGGTCTACCTTCAGATGTTCCTTTTCAGACAGAACCAGTTTCAACATGACGACGATGAATATTAGAAAGGGTTCGACTATGTGGCAAAGCACGATCGGGATATCACTGGTGATACCGTCGGCAAGGCTTTTCGGCTATTTCTGCATTTCAATAATTCACCATTATTAACAAGATTGTAAAAACTAAATAATGAAAAAGATACGCAGCGAACAGATTTGAATAACAGAGACTTGTCAGACGTCAAAAGTCAGTGACATATTCCAGAGCAACTACATATTATTGCTAAATTGCATTCTTCAATTATTACATTAATTTTCTCGGACAATAGAACGGTTTTTATTTTATTACTCAAAAATGTCGCATCGAAGGAAAGCAACTCAAGAGAGATCATTTGTTTTGAATTGAACGGGAAATTCAAAAATAATTTTTATTTGGCAAAAAACTATTGGCGTACCACTTTTTTTTCTTGAAAAATATCGAAATCAATACCCATACGCACGCCACTGTTAAAGCTAAAAATTATTTGTGCATTGAAAAATATGCAACTTTATTAACTTTCACTACGTTTTAAATATCAGTGAAATATCTGAAGCGGTTCTGAAAATATTAATTAATTTCCATTTTTTTTTCCTAAGACTTCAACATCCCGAGTTTTTGTAACGAAACATTTTTGGACCATAGTTTATAAAACAAACTAACATTAATTTTTCATGTAGATTCACACCCTTAGATATTCGCATATCATTAAGGCACACCCTCTATAAACCTGATACCAATGAACTGTTCACGTGCAGTAAACTATAACACTGGTAAATTATTTATTTTGATTAATTTACTGCATTTAAACTGTAACACTGATAATTTGTGTGTTATTTTAGTTATGATGTAGTTTATTTTTATGTTTTTGTTTTTAATCACGGGCTGTAAAAAGTGCATTTGAAATTCGTACATTGAAAGTGAGGTAATTGAAATCATCTATATTTTCCGCGGAAAGAATCAGCCAATAGGATTTCATTTTCACTTCGGGTACCGACAGAATGTAATCGCACATTTCATGTTTAACATAACCTTCATGCTGACGTAAAGTCACATTGTAAGATGTGGGAAAGGTTATTATTAGGTCACATCGAACTTTAAGGAGCGAGGAGCTACTCTTCGGGCACTGAAAAAAGTCAAAACATTAAAACATTGGAAATATAGTTTTTAAAGGCAAACGATTAGCATTCACTCGAATTAGAAAAATTAGAACGCAAGTAAAATCATGTGAACTTATTTGTCAGTTGTAATTTGTTCCAGAATGTTTCACCTCTCTATAAACAATTTTAAGCGATGAAGTAATAAGAAAAAAAATTGATAGTGTTCGGCGACCCCGCAGCTGAATACAGTCCTGTGGTGTGTGGTGCAAGGTGTCCTCCCCGTCATATCCCACACATGTTCGATGGGATTCAAATCCGGTGAACGGGGTGGCCACGGCAAAACATTAAGGTCTGCTTCTTGAAGAAAGTACGTAGTACGACGAGCAATATCGGGACGTCGTCTATAGTGTATTTACACCCAAGATAGAATGGATGCGTGATTGCCAAAAGCAAGGACGGCGTACAGGGCCGCATTCAGGGCTACCTCCGTATGATGGACTACCACCAACGTGTTGTAAAACAAAGATGACAGTATTTAACAGAAACTTAACAAATTACTCAAATACACTTAACAACAACAACAGCAACAACCACGCAAGGTGAATACGAAAACACGAGCACGCAGTGATACACGCGACGGACGGTGGCCTGAGTGCAACTCTGCCTGCCCAGACCCTTCCCAGCCCCTGCCCCGCGCATTATTCCGCCAGGCGACCGCTTGAAATTTAATGGCGAATTGACCAATAAGATGCGTTGTCCCCACCTGTTACCGAAAGATCACGCGCTAACTGTTATTATTTACATCTCATCTTGAATTTGGATTCAGTTTAGATAAGCGATAATTCTACCCCTGTCAAAGTCGCTAACATGGTGATAACTTGGACGTCTTCGAACTCGATGCATTTAGTTATGCTTAGCACTAGAAAATTAAGGGCAATAACTAAAAATATCTGTACTACTCAGCTTTCAGAAACTGCTTTCTTCACAAACAGTAAGAGATAATATTTTGACAAAAGTAAACATAAACAAAGAGAAACGTTGACATTGTTGTCACAGCATGCTTTAAATATAGTGCTGCAAAAAAGTTGAGGAAACTAGTTTTTCTGGGTGTAATACTTCTAATGTCACTGAGTATGTAAGTAAATACTTTACTGTGATATTAACAACGTAACTAATTCCTTTTTGAATTCTGCTCAAAGAAACAATGGATGACTCCATTGAAACTCAGTGGTTCCTACGGCTATTATCATCTGATATCGTTTTTTTTTTTCAATGATAACTTTTTACGGAAAATTATGCCCCAGACGACTTAAAACTAATACAATAGGCACAAAAGAATAGGAAAGGTATACATTTCATTCATGGGTCGAGATTTGACATTGAGAACCGCATAGAATCCTCCACCTGTGTAAGGCTTTTATTGGTCTTAACTGTAAGTACTGACGCAACAATCTTGTACAGTTTAATGGTTGTACGGTGCCTTGACGAACCAGAAGCGCCCTAGCGCTGATCCGGTTTCGATGGATGGCCGAGTTCTACCAAAGAGCCGTTCATTTCGGCTGTTCGGAGTCCAGATCACCGAGAACTTGATCTAGCACCAACATATCTCATCAATAGCGGCAGCTGCTGGCAAGAAGCTAGTCTTGACGTTTAGGGCTACTAAATACTTTTCTCCACATGAGCACTTTGTACAAGGCCCAGATAGCATCGAGTACTGCGGGGGTGCTGCCGCCCCGATTACATTATCCATGAACGATGCTTCAGAGGAGGGCTCTCCGATTGATCGATGAGTCTTCTCTAGCGGACAGTCTCGGGACCCTTTCTCACCTGCGCACCGTCGGCGATCTGGCTCTCTTCTGCCGCTACGCCAACGGACTTTGCACCTCAGAGCTCTCGTCTATGATACCGCCGCGCGACATGCCTGCCAGACAGACCTTCCTTTGATCTCTCATCCTAACAATAACAATAATCTTTATTTGCAAATACAAATACTACACAACAGCTGTAAACCACTTGTGATACAAATAGTGTCAACCAGACAAAATTAAGGATGCAATCTTGCTCTCTGATTTAGTTATATTTTATATAATATTTTATTAAATGCACTTAGTTTTACAATATCTTTCACAAGTGCTGGTAAATGAACAGTTTTAGACAATTATAAAGAGGACCTTTTTCAAACAATGCTAATCTATGCTTAGGATAAATATAGTTAAAAACTCTATTATGGTTACTTGTAGGCTCATTATTATATATATTTTTAAATAGATATATGAGGCACTCTTGAATAAACACTCCAAAACCTGTTAATATACCGAATTGCTTAAATTTGCCTCTACATGATTCATTCAAGTTCTAACCTAAAATATTTCTCAATGTTCTCTTTTGAATTACAAAAAATCCATCAAAGTCACTACAGCTTTCGAATAACATAATTCCACACCTTAATCTAAATAAAAAATTTGAGGATCCACATTTTTCAAAGGTTTTCTATTCAAATATTTAACAATAATTCTTATAGAATAACATACCTTGTTGAGCTTCTTTCTTAAATAACTTACATGATTGTCCCACGTGTGGTAACTATCTAATTCAAGACCAAGAAATCTAGTATTGTCAGACACTGTTATTGTTGTACCATTAAGACAAATTGAATTTTGAAAATTTGCTCTACAGTGAGTAGTTCGGAAAAACATAACACAAGTCTTAGTTTTATTAAGAATTAGCCTATTGTTAAACAACCAGGTTTGTATATTGTCATCTGCATAGTGCTTGCTTTTGCATACATCAGGTTTAATGTCATTTAAAAAAATTACAAACAATGTGAGACCTAATATACTGCCCTGAAGCACCCCTGTTTCAACATTAAGCTCATTCGAAATAACTATTCCATTACGTCCCAACAGTTTTACTTTTTGCTTACCATTGCGGAGGTATGATTCTATCCAAGAAAGTGCTGGTCCTCTAATGCCATATCTTTTTAATTTTTTAGATAATATATTGTGAACTAGGCAGTCATACGCTTTAGTAAGGTCAAGAAAAATACCCAGTACACTCTTATTGTTGTCTTCTATAATATTCTGAATAAACTTATAAGCAGCAGAAAAAGTTGATTTTCTTTTAATATAACCGTGTTGAGTTTCCTTTATCAGGTCATTTAGAGTTAAACAATTCAATATTCTCTTATTCATTACCATCTCGAATATTTTTGAAAAAACAGTGTCGAACTTCGTACATCCAGAACTGTCCAGTACGACTGCTCCTTTGTCTCTAGGGTATCGAGAGTATGGAACAATCTGTCTGAGCCGGCTTTTGTCAGTTCTAGACAGTTCAAAAATTGGATTAACAAAGTTTCTTTAAGCTCCTCATAGCAGCCGCAGTAGCCTGGCATCTTAGAATTAAAAAGTTGAAACTTAACAAGACCGGTTATGATTGGTAGATCTCTTAAAATTGCTTCGTATATCTCGAAAAGTTCAGATTTTGACGCAAGGTAGCTACCGTGCCAATGACAAATAAGCTTTGCAAAATTCTTTTACCTAAATAGATTCATATAAGTGCGTATGACGTATTGAGTTAATCTACTTGACTCCTTCTATTCGTGTATCAAGGTATTTTATCTAAAACCCTGAAAAACAGTTTGGAAAGAACTATACACCCGATTTGATATGGGTGTGCTATCAAAACTACACTACAATGTGATGTCTTCAAGCGTGACAGTTATCATCAATGTAAGAGTTAATAGCTTTTGTAGGTGTAATGAGCTTATATACAACGTCCTTTGGCTTTAAGTATTCATTTCCTTCAAAAGCCAACGACTGATACGATTTAATCTTAAATATGCTGTTAGAATGGTCTATTAAAAGTACGCGCATTTACAGACGCCTGATTATTCAACAACATAACGGCAAGTGACAAATGAGTGTTAGGAAACGATGCAATGAAAGGTTTTTGTTGTATTGCAATTATATGAATATATGTATAGCAGACACAGATGTTCTTATGAACGTATGCACACATTATAGATGGCATAAATGAGAACACATGAAAATACGAATTCACTTGCATAAATGACGGGGTTCTTAGCGTTTTAATCACATGTAGGATCAAAGCTTCATCACACTCAAGATCTTAGAGGTAAATAGGTGTCCATAGTATCACTTATATGGGACCTCACAAAGAGTAGTTATATCAAGACACTTCGAGGAATACCTTTATAATCCACCGACACGGTTACGTAGAAAATTTATATATATAAAAAAAAGGATCAAATGTCATCTTGTTGACTAGATAGCTGGTAGTGTGCACATAGTTCATTTCGCGTCTCCTACAACTAATCAGAAGTGAGCGACAGCTTGTTGCAAGTTGACATCGTATCACTTTTAATAAGCAAGGTGATGGAGATGTGCATAAATCGCGAGCTTCTGGATTATCTCGAACGTCACGGCTTGATTAGCGACAGACAGTAGCGATCTACAGGGGACCTCCTAGCTTACGTCACGCAATTGTGGGGTAAACTCATGTCGTTGCTCTTGATATCACGAGAGCGTTTGATCAACTGTGGCATGCTGCCCTCTTATGCAAATTTCCATCCTATGGCCTCCCAGAGAAGCTGAGAAGATGGGTAGCTGACTCTCTCTGGCCGCAAGATATCCGTCGTAATTGACTGGTTCTCCTCTTCATGCCACGACATCAATGCTGTTCCCCAGGGATCTGTCTTGGCTCCGATATTGTTCCTTTTACATATCAACGCCCTCCTTTCCTGTACGATCAATCCAATCCACAGCTTTGCTGATGACAGCACTCTACATGCAGAAATGCAGAGCGACAAGCCCATCTCTGCGGGTGAGCTGGAAAAAAGAAGACTAGCTGTGACTTCCTCTCTAACGAGAGACTTGGAGGTTATCACTGCTTGGGGACCCAACAGTCTTGTACAGTTTAATGCCTCCAAAACACAGTACTGTACCTTGACAAATAAAAAGCGTCCTCGCGCTTATCCGGATTTGATGGATGGTCGAGCTCTGCCAAAGAGCCGTTCATTTCGGTTGGTCGGAGTCCAGATCACTGAGGACTTGATCTGACACGAACACATCTCCTCAATAGCGGCATCTGCTTGGAAGAAGATAGGCTATTTGTTTATGGCTAAGACGTACTTTTCTCCACATGACCTCCTCACTCTATACAGGGTGACTTCGAAGTTGAGTCATTTATTTTAACAGTGAGTAGATCTGATCAAAAGAAATGTTTTTTTCCTTTACCATTTTTCTGGTAAAATTAAAGTAACAAAGTTATAGCCCTTTGGAAGTTTGAGTACCGCCCTGTCTCAATAATAATATCATGTGCTCGTGTTTGGCAACAACGGATATAATCCGCCTTACCGGTTCATCGCATCGGAAACAAAAAAGCGAAAGAATTTGGAACGATGTTTTTACAATTATTTTATTCAGTTCAGTTATACATACAGTCAGTGACAGTCGATTAGCGTGTGAATAGTGTCTGTTGCGTGGCTCAAACGAAATAAAAAATGGCACATGTTTATGCGGATCGGTTTCCCAATCGAGTGCAACCAACCCCTCGTGCCTTTGTTAATGTAGTACAACGGGCTCGTGAATCAGGTGACTTAAGACCTCACGATCAAATACAGGTCCGCACTGAAATACTTGTCGGGAGGATACTTTATAAAACAAGGTAAACATTTTTTTTAATTTTTTTTTTATTTTTACACACATATTCTGGTTTATCTTCCTTCTACAATCATTATCTGAAAATTAATGACTCAACTTCAAAGTCACCCTGTATAAGGCTTAACTTGAAGTATTGGACAGTCTCGAGACCTTTTCTTACCGGCGCGCCATCAGCGATATAGATCTCTTCTACCGTTACTCTATTGGGCTTTGCTCTTCAGAGTACAGTAGAATTGTCAGGTTTGCTGTTTAGCATCATAATAGATTTGACTAGTTTTTAACATTCCGTACGCGTTGTAACCAAAACTTTGCGGTCGCCTCTTGGACTATTACAGACTTACAAATAAAAACGGACCGTTCTTGGCTATCGATGCGGTGTTGCCAAACTGTCATAAAATATTTATAAAACACTACATTTATTCTAAGCAAAATCGAGCTTTTTTCGCGGTTTTTGCTGGTTTCGACAAAAAGTCATATGAAATCTGTAAACATATCGTTTTAAGATTAAGCTGTCTGGATAACTCGCGATCATGTCATATCGAACGTTTATTGGTCCAATAAGCAATTTGAGTTTAGAAAACTGTTGAATTACAAGCTCACGTAGTTCTTTTCTTATTAAAGTCGTGTAGTTTTTCACTGGCATAAAATTTTTGATCTCTGAGAGAAATAAAGCCTTTAGAAAATATTAGATTTTAAAAAGTCCAGCTAGTCTCGAATATTACCAGAAATTAAGAAATGATGTCATTTCCGCTATTAGGCGGGCGAAAGCAGCATATCTAAGCTTCAATGAACAACTAAATAGTAACAGGCATCTCTGGAAAGCTGTACATTCATTGAAACTCAAAACTAATGTAGATAGATCTTTACCTACACAGTTGAAAAATGCCGATGAAGTAAACAATTATTTTTCTTCCGTTTTCACGCCTTCGGGCAATTGCAAGGATCTAGTTGATAAATTTAATAGTACCAAAATTAATGAAAGTGCTAGATTTGAATTTAGTTTTGCTACCTCACAAAATGTGCTAGACATTATTCTGTCCCTAAAATCTAATGCAGCAGGTTCGGATGGTATAACAGTCTCAATGCTGAAGCTTTGCTTGCCTCGAGTATTACTACCCCTGACGCATTTATTGAACTGTTGCCTGGAGGCTGGGTATTTCCCTGATGCTTGGAAACTATCTCTTGTCAAGCCCTTGCCTAAATGTAAAAATCCAAAAGGTCTCTCAGACTTAAGACCTATAACTTTGATTCCTGTTATATCGAAGATATTGGAGAAATTGATTAAACATCAGGTTTATCATTATTTCACTAATAATGATTTCTTTCCCAAGTGTCAATCTGGTTTGTGCAGTGGTTTTAGTACAACTACAGCTTTAGCAAGGGTTTTAGATGACATCATTACTTCGCTTGATGCTTCAGCACTTGTATCATTAGATTATTCTAAGGCGTTCGATAAAATAGATCATGAGCTTTTATGTGCTAAATAGAAGTTTTTTGGTTTTTCAGACATACCTCTAATGTTTTTTATAACATATCTTTCAAATCGTAAGCAAGTAGTAAAGATAGACAACACTATATCTAGTCCGATTGATATAACATCAGGTGTCCCTCAGGGTTCAGTTTTAGGGCCCTTGTTGTACTTAATTTATACTATAGACTTGGGTAGCTCTGTGAAAAACTCTTCTGTGATGTGCTATGCCGATGATACACAGATATATAAGAGCTTTAATAGTAACACTTTGCATACTTCAATCAATGAGCTTAATGATGATTTGGAGGCAATAGTAGGATACTCAAATGGTAACAATCTTAAGCTCAATAAGGATAAGTGCTCAGTGATGCTTTTTTGTCCTGCTGTCAAACGTAACACTATATTGTATTCTCTTGATGTAAAAATCGACAAGGAGCGTCTAGCTGTCGTAAATACTACAAAAAATTTAGGGTTGATTATTGATTATACTCTACGGTTTAAGGAGCATGTTTCGTCTATCTTAAAAAAATGTTATGCAACTTTGAAGTGTTTTTATGTCAATCGCTCTATTTTGAATTTTAAAGTTAGAAAAAAGTTATGTGAGGCTATTATATTTCCAAGCTTATTTTACTGTAGTACTGTGTTCTATCATTGTCTTGATTCTATTACAAAAGCAAGACTCCAAAATACTTGTTGTCGATTTGTATTTAATCTCAAGAAGTATGATCATGTTTCCTTAAAGAGATTTCAGCTTGGTTGGATGTGTATAGAAAATGCTTGCAAGTACCATATAGCAGTGTTTACACGTCCCCTTGTATCTTTATGAGAAATTTGTTTTCAGACGAAATAATTCAGACATTGATTTCAGACACAAAAAAAGACTAGAGATCCCTATGTATAAAACAACTTTATTTCGTAGTTCATACACTTACAATGCTATCCTGATTTATAACGAATTAGATGACATTTATTTGTCATTGTAGTAATTGTGGAAAAGTTAGTTTTTAATTCTTACATTTTATTTTATTTTACGTAATATATGTGTGTATATATGTATGTTAGGAAGCTATCAAGCTCGTTGTTTTGAAGCGTCTTTTGCTGCTTGTCAAAGTTTCCTTTGATTGAGTGTTTCAATTTATTATTTGGGTAGGTTAAGTAGAGTAGCCAAGAGCTAGACTTCGCCTACGTAGAGGTCACATTATGTTGTAGAGTATATAATGTGCCTAATAAAGACATTTTATTATTATTTATTATTATTATTATTATAATAAATGTGATGAGTTACAGGTTTTCAGAATAACGTCTCTCTCAAAAAGTGAATATATGAATGAAATGTATATTTCTTAATAGGAGTTCAAACAAAAGTAAATTTGAAAAAAAATTTCTACAGTACTTGTGAAGGTCAATGAATTCATCCAAAAAAGGTTATATATCTTTCAACAACGCATTTATTTATGACAAAATGAGAACAGCCGTGTTTAGATGCCATTAGCTGTTTTGTGGGAGCCATGTCTTTGATGCCACTCCTTATCTCTCTTCTTCATTTTATTCGCCTTAACTATCTTCTCTCATATAACTACTCTTTGGACCTACTACATGTACCAATGCTTTACCGGATACAATGAATACGAAATTTGTCTGACGACTTGAGTTCTATGTGTACGAGAGAGAAGCACATGTTAAAAATAGATAGAAGCCGGCTAAAGACCGAAGGTCATCACCACATTGCCTAGCAACGGTGACGCAGAACGTCGTGCAATCTGCCACGTTGCCAATATACAATACGTTAGGTAACTGTCAAGCCCAAAAAGGAGGTTAGTTCGAACATTTAATTTAATATTTTCTTTTGCTAAGCAACGCGGTGATGAGCTTCACTATCCAGCCGGCTCTATCCCTTTCTATCGTACACATATGTGTATTGATTGAACTCAAGCCGTCAGTGTATTAGTAGTTGCCGGCTCAATTTGAATAACAAGATGGAAGACCTACATGAAATCTTGAGTAGCACAGATCTACCATAGGCACACTCCTCCAGAATGTCATGTCGTAGGAACATGTCTTGATGATGTTTGTAGATTCTTTTGCGAGGAACAAATATTGGAAATATTGTTAATTTTCAGGCGACAAAAGACTTCCTGGAGCAAGTTAACGCGAAGTACAACAGACGTCGCAGCGGGAGTGCTAGCGGCCCTGTAGCTTGGTCGACAGCAGTTCGGTTTCTTTTCGCGCGAAAATTCGACGTAGCCAGAGCGTTGGCCCTTTACGACCAACACGAGGCCACCCGACGTAGGGAAGGCCTGAACCGGTTCGATCCTACCAAGGACCCGCTCAGGGCTGAACTGCTGACTGGAAAGTTCACCATACTGGTAAGTACTTTCTTAAAGTTAGGACTTTAATTTAAATAGTTTTTTTTACTTCCAACGTTCCTGGGCGGGGAAGTATTGTGATCGCGAAAAATTTCGAAAACAAGACATTATCTTTTTGGGTGTCATGTGACATCACGAAAAACCATTCTGTCGGTCTATCTGTCTGTCCGAAAATCCTTCGCCCGTCTGTAACTTGTGAAGTACCGCTTGGATTTTGATGAAATTTTCACACATGGCTGCTACTATGCCAATGACGAAAAAGCTGTGTAGTTTATGAAAATCGGTCCAGTGGCGGCGGAGACAAAAGCCAAAAAACGAAAAAAAAAAAATTAAAATGACTCAAACTTCATTTTTTAACGTTTCTAAGGGTCCTGATATTTTTATAAACATTTTTGTAGCGGTTGAAATTCGGCGGTTGCGGGTGTAGGAGGTATATGAAAATTATTAGCCATGTTTCACACATCATAGATTTCCTTGTATTACATTCGTCATAAAAACAGAATTATAGAGAAATGTTTTCGATCCACGTTCTATCCATACTGCAGCGCAAAAAACATATAACTGGACCGCGTACGAAATGAACGATAACTCGTTGCAGCTATGTCGCGCTGGGCGCTGTCGCGTAGATGTGGAAAGGGACAACGTTGCCAGATGGGCAATAACTACCGGTAGGGCAGGAAAATAATGACCATGGACCTGTTTGCCTGTTTGACTGACTTAATTGTGTATATTCAAAAGACTTTTTCAGTCAATGAGAAAGATTGAGGATTAGGGAAGCATTTCCAACAAAAAAAAATCATTTTGGACTTTTTCAATAATTGCCTTCCACGGGGGTATTCTTATTTTTGAAAAACGAGGTTGCACGTGTATGTCGAATCTGACTGACATGAAAATTAGTTTCATTAAATGGGTTGCTTTGCATTATAGTTTCAAAGCAAATGTACTAAACCTTCGTAATGACCAGCAATTACTGCAGTTGACAGCATGTAATTGATTCCCTATTTCGTTAGCAGTTAGCAGCTCAAACAAATTTCCACGAAAATGTAAACAATTAACAGAAAGCGATTCGTTTTTATGCCAGTCATTTTTAATTAGTAGTCCAACCTTATCAATCGCAGATTTTTCGCGGAAACAAAATGATGCTACTCGACGTCATGGATGACCTGGAAAAACGTCTGGTGGAGATTTTCTCTTCTATAAGCCAGCTCATGATGCCTGATATTTATCAATGGCTCAAATGCAATATGTATCAAAGTTTGTTGATAGAGTAATACGTTAAATGTCTTACCGAATTGATTCCAGTTGAAAGGTAGGTTTTGTGGCAGAATTTTGACAAAGAATACCACTTAGCAATGGTCAAGTGTATTGTTATATTACCCGCACGCATCACGATACTCGCCACTGAAAATAAAAAATACAGGGAATCGTTGATTGTTTGAACAAATGCTTATACGTGCGATCTATTTAAAATGCTTGGCTAATCAAAAACACATGTGTTGAAAAAATCTTTATTTTGACCTAAACGTTTACAATAAATGAGGTTTCGATTGGGGAATTGCCTAAACTGTTTTCAAAAATGATCTGGATCTTCTGAAATGTCAAAAAACGACGTTTGGGCGATTTTTTTTTTGTTTTCAGCCTTTTTATCCGCCTTCACTGGACCGATTTTCAAAACAAGGTTTTTCGGGATGTACATGTCATATAACATTCAAAAAACGCAACATCTCATTCATTTTCGAAATTCGCGATTACAAAACTTGAATTACACGAATATATATATATATATATACAGGGTGACTTCGAAGTTGAGTCATTTATTTTAACAGTGTGTAGATCTGATCAAAAGAAATGTTTTTTTCCTTTACCATTTTTCTGGTAAAATTAAAGTAACAAAGTTATAGCCCTTTGGAAGTTTGAGTACCGCCCTGTCTCAATAATATCATGTGTTCGTGTTTGGCAACAACGGTTCATCGCATCGGAAACAAAAAAGCGAAAGAATTTGGAACGATGTTTTTACGATTACAATTCAGTTCAGTTATACATACATTCAGTTTCAGTCGCGTGTGAATAGTGGTGTAACTGTTGCGTGGCTCAAACGAAATAAAAAATGGCACATGTTTATGCGGATCGGTTTCCCAATCGAGTGCAACCAACCCCTCGTGCCTTTGTTAATGTAGTACAACGGGCTCGTGAATCAGGTGACTTAAGACCTCACAGGGGACCTCACGATCAAATACAGGTCCGCACTGAAATACTTGTCGGGAGGATATTTTATAAAACAAGGTAAACTTTTTTTTTAATTTTTTTTTTATTTTTACACATATTTTGGTTTATCTTCCTTCTACAATCATTATCTGAAAATTAATGACTCAACTTCAAAGTCACCCTGTATATATACAGGGTGACTTCGAAGTTGAGTCATTTATTTTAACAGTGAGTAGATCTGATCAAAAGAAATGTTTTTTTCCTTTACCATTTTTCTGGTAAAATTAAAGTAACAAAGTTATAGCCCTTTGGAAGTTTGAGTACCGCCCTGTCTCAATAATAATATCATGTGCTCGTGTTTGGCAACAACGGATATAATCCGCCTTATCGGTTCATCGCATCGGAAACAAAAAAGCGAAAGAATTTGGTACGATTTTTTTACAATTATTTTATTCAGTCAGTGTCAGTCGGTAACGCGTGAGTGAATAGTGGTGTCTGTTGCGTGGCTCAAACGAAATCAAAAATGGCACATGTTTACGAAAATGCTGAACTTGTGGACATGATTCTTATTTACGCGGCATCACGGATTTATGCGGATCGGTTTCCCAATCGAGTGCAACCAACCCCTCGTGCCTTTGTTAATGTAGTACAAAGGGCTCGTGAATCAGGTGACTTAAGACCTCACAGGGGAGGGCATGCCGGTGCTCCAAGACCGCACGATCAAATACAGGTCCGCACTGAAATACTTGTCGGGAGGATACTTTATAAAACAAGGTAACATTTTTTTTTTAATTTTATTTTTATTTTTACACACATATTTTGGTTTATCTCCCTTCTACAATCATTATCTGAAAATGACTCAACTTCAAAGTCTGTGTATATATATATATATATCCATTTTATACTACAATGTGTAGGTTGGCACTTGTTGGGGACTTCGTGTGTAATTTTTTTCCCTCTCCATCTTCGCTTCCTCAGGTTACACCAATATCTGGATGTATGGGCATGTGTATCTACTTTTGTAGTTACATAAATATGTGCATTCATTTCGGGCCTGATGAAGCCAACAAGCAGAAATACGTATTGCTCGGGTTACCTGTCCTATTTTCTGCTCGAATCCACTTTCCCTTTGTGCCCATTATTTTACTATTTTTTGTTATATACCTTTCTCCGCATGATCATTTTCTCTTTATATTTATTGGGTTCCTCTACAACGGATTGTCGATTGACAAAGGAGGTTGAACGAATAGGTATATGCAATTTAAACGGGAATATGGATATTCGCAAGGTCTTTGCTTTGGCCGAGTTTCACCTATGTACCTCAAGATATTGCAAGATGCAACAGTATTCAGTCGCGTTAATAATTGGGGTGCAATTTTCAGTAATGAGCAATAAAAAATATCAACAATATGATTGCTTAAGTTATATATCATAAACTCTATTTCTTGCTAAAAATACTTTAGCCAGATTAGTTTTCAGGCTTTTCTAATATGTAAAGATTAAAGCCTCAAATACTATGTTAGGCTCAAAAAATTTCTTTGGCATTGCTTTATTTGTCAATGATTAAGTTTAAGATTAAAAATTCAGATGAAACTCTTGAAATGACTGATTCAGTTCTTGAAAACGATAATTTGCAGAAAGTATGGCGTACTTCTATTACATAAGGAATAAAGGTGGACGTGTATTTAATATTCCGCGCTGGGTATTCTCATTTCTCCTTCATAAGTGTGGATGAAGGTCCTCTTTGCTCCATGTTTTGAGAAGGAAACGGATACAGCGCGCCGTTTTTCAGGTGAACATGCCGTATACGGTTAGTTTAGAATCTGAAGTACTATTGTAATTTCTAAGGAACTGCTACCTCTCCTCCTCTCTCTCTCTCCTGATACTCCTAATCAATCGCCGTGCGCTGCGCGGATTCTAATCCCGTCCCAAGAGAATTTTTCTCTTGGCTATGGATGTTGTGATTGTCCGTAGCTGGTAGACGGTCTCTGACTGTCGAACGCGGAGGTACCACCCGGCGGATCTGTTGCCCCACAGTACCCCATGGTTGTTTAGGCCTTCCTGGTAGTTGGAGTATAAAAAACCGAGTAACTTGTTCCATATTGGGTGCAATTCAGAGAAACTCAATTCTACTTATCGGAATCAAATTGACAATTTCATATATACCTGTAGAATTGGTTCGTGTTTACCTGGCAGCGCTGGCTATCTGTTGTGATTCAACAACGATAACTGGTCACTCGAAACATTTTGTCGCAAATGGAATGCTATATTAAGATATCGATTGGCCAGTAATCAAAATCATATAATGGAATCCCGATTTCCCAGTATATTGCTTGTTGCCGAACGGCTGCTGGGTCAGGCAATTGCGCAGCAACGGTATTTATTCTGTTGTTGGTATGTCGAAAGCAAACTTTTTAGTAGGATGAGCGAATTCCAAAAATATGTTTCTTTGAGCCATGCATCAAATAAGTGGCTGAAGAAACGCTGTCTATAATAATAATAATAGTAAAGGACTTTATTGAAGCACATGAGAGAGGCGATGTTTAGGGCTCGCACAGACAGACAACCGATCAGCGTTCAAGCCGCGTTCGCCCGGTCAATTCCTCTTACGAGTTCTAATGCAGGCAGGACAGGACGCAGTCGCGAACACTGCGTTCCATTTTACGAAGATTACTTGTAGGTGAAACATGTATTTCGATAGTTCGTCTTCAGAAGACGAAGCATTGCTTTTGTGGAGTTTGTCTAATAAGAAAAAAAGATACTGAGTGCATCCCATTAATTTTGAGAGAGATGAAAAAGGACAGTTCGTTATTCTTTTTCCTGCATTTGAAGATGAAGAACGATTTTTTATTAACATCCGAATGTCTTTAAGTAGTTTTGATGAATTGCATGATTATATAAAAAAGGAAATAGAGAAACAAGACACCATCTAGAGAAAGTCTATATCTACAAAAGATTGGTAGTATTTTCCCATTTCCGTGGCTATTTCAAGCCATGCTGCATTTTTTTAAACTATTTTTATAGTATGTGTTACTAAGATCATATAAAAAACACCTTTACTTTAGTAAATCGATTAATTTTTCTATAAAGGCCATTTTGCGAACGAGGCGTTAACGAGTTCTTTCTATTTCCGACAATAAAACGCAACAGCCTTAAGGGCTCGCGCAGATATAAAGTGTTCCGAGTTCCGCGTTCTGCGTTCCGCGTTCTTTGTGACTAATAGATCTCTATGGAGTCGCGCAGAAAGCGGCATTCAGCCCGCGCCGCTCAGTGTGACCGCTCGCGTTCTTGCGTTGTCAGAAATACAAAGAACTCGTAGAACGCTTCAATTTAAATACTATACGTAAACTGTCACTCACACAGTAGATCTAGCTATGAGACATACACGTTTTTTCAAGAATCGCAAATCATTTAAGGTATACTACTTTGGTTTTGAACATTTCTGAAGATTTTTGATAAATGATACATACAATTATGGACAAAAGTATATAGACAAATTAAGATTGTGCTGTATTTCTTTTTTAACTTGTTTTATTAATACACCAACCTGTATACATAATTCGTTATAGCATAATACTCACTTATACATAAATAGATTCATTAGACTCCCTTCAATAAAAAATTAATTAAAAAAAAACTGGAACTATGGAGGACAAACATATACAGGGTGACTTTGAAGTTGAGTCATTAATTTTCAGATAATGATTGTAGAAGGAAGATAAACCAGAATATGTGTGTAAAAATAAAAAAAAAGTAAAAAAAATTTTTTACCTTGTTTTATAAAGTATCCTCCCGACAAGTATTTCAGTGCGGACCTGTATTTGATCGTGAGGTCCCCTGTGAGGTCTTAAGTCACCTGATTCACGAGCCCGTTGTACTACATTAACAAAGGCACGAGGGGTTGGTTGCACTCGATTGGGAAACCGATCCGCATAAACATGTGCCATTTTTTATTTCGTTTGAGCCACGCAACAGACACTATTCACACGCTAACCGACAGACTCTGACTGTATGTATAACTGAACTGAATAAAATACTTAATTGCAAAACATCGTTCCAAATTCTTTCGCTTTTTTGTTTCCGATGCGATGAACCGGTAAGGCGGATTGTATCCGTTGTTGCCAAACACGAGTACATGATATTATTATTGAGACAGGGCGGTACTCAAACTTCCAAAGGGCTATAACTTTGTTACTTTAATTTTACCAGAAAAATGGTAAAGGAAAAAAACATTTCTTTTGATCAGATCTACTCACTGTTAAAATAAATGACTCAACTTCGAAGTCACCCTGTATAGTCAAAGCAAAACAATTATATAAAAAAGAAGCAAAGTTCATTGAATTATAGAAAACCAACCATGTTTGTGTTAATATTTTGTAGCATAACCATTATTATCAATCACCGCCTGGCATCGTCTCGGTATAGATTGTAGAAGTTCCTTGATATAAGATTCATCAATCTGTCTCCACTTTTGCTCTAAAGCGGCAAAAAGTTCATCCTTGTTTGAATAATTTTTATCTCGTATTTGCTCAAATTTTTGGCAATGTCGACTTGCCGTTGACCATCTTTGTATAACTCAATGATCTTAGTTTTCACATCGAAAGAAATTTCTGGACCACGCAGCATGGTCTTAAAATCACTCAACTTATTTCACAATACTTGACGAACACAAACTAATCCTCTTCTAACACGATACTGTACTATACTAATGTTGAAAAGAATTTGTCTACATATTTTTGTCCCTCATAAAAAAGTGCTGATATTCAGACTTGTATTGTGTTCATTGCAGATAATGTAATAACAAGGAATTTAGTTTTTCTGCTAATAACGCATTTGTTTATGGAGTAATGAAGTATGAATTCGTTTTCTAAAGGTATTTAGGTAAATATTCATATTTGTCTATATACTTTTGTTCATTACTATATGTTGGGAATATTTTCCCAACATCTGACATGAAAACAGAAATCGTCGTACCTAAGTGATTCGGTTTCGCCTTTTGAAACGAGATGACTCATCTTATAGGTGGTAGACAATCTACTTAACACGATATTATTTTTATGTAATGGTGATCAGCCTGGGAACTATTCTTTTGACGTCAATCGAGTATTTTAGATTTTCTCAAAAGGACCAAACCACATATGTACTTCGATCTGCATAATAAACATTTTGGTTCCTCTATAATGCAATGAAAACCTGTCCCACCCATCTAGAGTAGTATTTCAAGCAATATTTAATACAAAAACATAACTAAATAACACAGCGAGCAGCAATTGGCTACAAAAAATTACCAAAGACTGGTTCTACGTTCAGCAAAGCACAAAAAGTGTGATTTTTTCAAACGATGTTCGTATTGGCTATTTGATTGGCCAATCCGAGTGAATCACTATTTCTCTCTGTGGCGCTGATTCTTTCTAGTGGGCGTCTACAACAAGTGATAAGAAGATTGGAGGTTGGTGTTTACGAGTACGTTCAGTGTTTTTTGTGCGAAATTTGGAGGAGCGTAATTTCCTAATAGCTCTCATTAGTCGGCCAATCAGAGGCGTCTTGAGGTTTCTTGTTTTCAATCGTAGGTTCGTGTCAGTGTATTATCAAGAAGCTGCTGGTTTCAGTGAGACTATACACCTGCGGAGGTCGAGAATTCACCTAAACTGTATCCATCGAAGAAACAAAGTAAAATCAAACATATACACCCGTATTGCACGTGATCAAGAACTTAACCGTAGGAGACGCTACAGGGCCGTATCAAGCTATTGTGACTGATCTATCAAAAAATGTCGTACAAGATATGTGTTGCTGTAAATTCTATCAAAAGCATAGTAAATTATCAGGAATATACCACGCCTTTCTAATCATATTTCGACATTAGGAATCAGTGCAAAAAATTCTGTATTCACCATTTCAGCAAAATGTTACTAAAACGCACACGAAAAAAACTTGTGGACCATCTCAATTGAAATTGTTCATATTTTATTATTAACTTACATATATACCCAATAATATTTACAAATCAACCTTCTATTCACAATGCAGAGCAAATTTTTTTGAGCAAATAGAAACTACAGACGTAGTAGTAGTAGTACAAAAGTTTATTACAGACTCCATAAAGTTTGTTAGTTTGATTGCTATTAAAATTTACATGAGAAATAGGAAGAAGGTCAAAATGGCACTATTATGCTTTGGAACTCCTAAATTAACCCTAATTTTGTGTAATTATAAATTTGGAATTTCCACATTAATAACTAGAAACTTACACTTTGATTGCAGTCTATAATGAACTTACCTGTCTTGCCAAAAAGCCCGTTAAACTGCCAGTCTTAATGGTATCAATCGATTTATATGCTGTATTCCGAGGAGCTTGAATCATCAAAATTGTTGATGTCAATTATAAGTGGTTCAACTTGGGTGTCAATGATATTGTCCATATCCCACATTTTGGTTTCAACCTTCTCTTGGACATGGTCAATACATGTTCTCCATTTTGCTGGCGTAATTCTATCGACAGCAACATCAAACAGTTTTTTAAGGTCAGAAAACTTAAAAGTGCTGTTATTTGACGCCACGTATTGCTTGATGCCGACCCAAATCAACTCGATAGGATTCAGTTCGCAGTGATAGGGAGGCAGCCTGAGAATCGTTTTATTTTGGTTTTTGGCCATTTCGTCAACAATTTTTAAATCATATTTATACTTATGTCGCTTGACTATATTTATCAGCTCAGGTTTGACCATTGTTTGGTCGAAGTCGATCTTCTTTGAGACAAGCCACTGTTGAATGTCTGCCTTTTTGGTGGCCATTGTTGGAATTTTTTCCAATTTTCTGGAGTAGTACGGGGCATTATCCATCACAATAATTGCGTTATCATCAAGTGTCGGCAAAATTTTTTTGAACCAATTTTCAAATGAGTTACCATCCATTTCTTCGTGATAGTCTCCAGTTTTTTTGGATTCAAATGCCCACAATGCTTCAGGAACAAATCCATCTACGCTACCTATGTGGCAAATGATCAGGCGTTTTCCCTTGCCTGAAAGTAATTAGTTATTTTACTTGTCAGCGAGCGCACTAAATGACGAAATTAAGCAACTTACTCTTTTTAGGTTAGTGTAGGATAGGGTCTTAGATTAGTTTTTGGGTGAAGGAAATACTCAGAAACTTGGATGAGATAGCAAAACTGAGTTCGGAGCTTCCAAATCATTGATTCGATCAGAAAATGAATTATCTGCATCCAAAAAAGTTCATATACTTCGAAACTTACCTGCAGGATTTTTCAATCCCGTCGAAAGGCCATCTAAAAAAGCCTGCCTTGAGGACCTCACAGATCTGTCTACCCAAACCTTTCCCTGCGTATGCCCCGCGTTCACCCATGTTTCGTCTAAATAATAAATTTTTCTTCCTTCAGCGCGGAATTGCCTAATTTTTCTAAGGTATTCTCTCCTCCAGATAACAATTTCCTCCTTTTCTATCAATAAACTATTCCTTCCTCTTTTCAAAAATCGAAAGTCTAGTTCTTTCAACAGCTTATGGAACGTAGATCTTTTAAAATTTGGCAGGTCCTCATCATCATTCACTTGCTTCAATATTTTATCTATTGTAGGTATTTCATTCCTGAAGAAAAAGTGATGTACTTTTCTTCTAATGGCACTTTTGTCAAAGTCATCTATTTTTTCGATGATTTTTTTTTCTCGCTGGATATGTTTTTGGCTCAGATAGTGAGTGATTTTGTCTATATTCCTTCAAGATTTTGTAAACACTTGATCGACCTACTCCAGAAATTTCAGCAACCTTAGATACGATATTTTCTATAGCCAATCCACTATTCTCTTGCATCTGGTTCTTGTAGATATTTAGAATAATTTTTTTTTCACCTGCGCTAAGATGAAGCTTTTTAGCCCTTTTTCTGGGTGGCGTTAAGCTGATTTCAACCACTTCAACAGCTGTATCTGTGTCAAACATTTTAGACTAATATTAAATTTCCGCAAGAAAAATCAAGTCAAGACGTGCATAAAACGTTCGCGCTCATAAACGGGTATCCGTAACTGATTACAATCCTGTGCGTGGTGACGAACCATCAACGTGACGCTGAGAGTTCCCTCTACTATGCAGCGTTGCCAGCCTTAATGTCACAATGATCATGTTTTATTGGGAAAATTGTCAGAAATCGCCGAATGTTGAACAGAAACATTACAAGAAGTCTAACCTTGAAATGTGAGGCTACAAATCGATATTCTTATAGGGGGGAAGGGTAGGGAGCTGTTATGGTTCCTATTAACCTTGGTGAAAGTGATATCATATATGGCATACATTCGGTTGAAGGTGTGTGCACGGAAAATAGATTGCGGATAGGATTTTAATAGATAAATCTGCACAAAAAAACACAAAAGGAGATTTTTGTATTTCCCTGAAGAATATCTCAAGGTTATTTCAAATGTACTCATCGAAACTTTATGGAAGGATTATCGAAACCTTATTTTCAATTGCGATAGGACCACATACCTCGACATCGCATTAATGTGAAAAATAAGATAATAGAAAAAAATTCCCTCACTGATGCTATCTCTTAGGAAAAATTTAACTATAAAGATTGCACAAAAATTTTCTTCACCTTTTTGAGCTTGTTTTCGCATCTCCGTATATGCCGTTCATAATTTGCTGCAGATCAAATTGGAATATACCTTTGTGATGCCATTTATTGTTATATAATGTCCTTTACAACAGTTATTGCACGGATTGCACCAACAGATTGATTTGTGATCCATGCGAATGTGATCAACCACTCTGGCGAAAACTCGCCGAGCGTGGCAACCGTGCGACTTTGTCTGGAGGCTCGTCGCTACAAGCCAATCAGGAAGAGGCCGACAGAGCGCCATGGCTATCGATCACGCGTTGATCACGAATCAACCACTGTTTACGATTACTTTGTAGCTTCGTTAGATACACTTTAAGTGAATATACCTAATGACGATTCGATTTCACACCTCTAAGCAACAGAAAACTTGTGAACCGAAGTTCGAATATCACTAGTAGATTTTGAAAATTGATTCAGAGGCGGTGGAAATAAAATCTAAATAAGACATGGTTTCGCGGGGAAGAAAATTGTAGGTTGCAAGCTGTATGCGGTAAATGGTTGTAAATTGTTGCATATTTGGTGTCAGTGAAAGACCTTCTACTATCAATACTGTACCTGTTAGGCATAATAAGTCACACATATTTTCCCTACATCCTAGTGCAATTTTTTGCTTTTTAAATAAAAAAACTGTTTCTTCGCACTTTTCAACATAAAAAAGCTCTCCTGTTAGTTTTCGTTATAGTTAGCCGTTTTTGAGATATTTCGATTTATAAGGTTCGATGCATTTTTAATTAATTATGATAAAATAACGTTAAAAAGTCAGTATCTCGATAATTTTTAGAAGTCGGCTGTGCCTGCAAATATTTTTGAAATTGAAAGCAGAATAAGGTTAAACGTCAATTAGTTGACAGTTAGTTTTGTTGACTGTTGAAACCTGAAACGTTTTTTTTGCAATTGTGAATGCACGAAATTTAGTTTCTTTTACCTGTAAGTTTTATAAAAATGCCATTTTTATTCTCCAATCAAGAGTTAGCGGATATTCATTTTGTGTATGGCTTTGTAAATGGAAACGCAGCAGAAGCAGCCAGAGAATACGCACGAAGATTTCCAAACAGACGACATCCAACTCGCTCAGTATTTGTAAGAGTGCATCGCCAAATAATTGAAAATGGTTTTGGAAATCTCCAAAGGGATCAAAACATTAATGTTCGTCAGCGCAGATTTACCCGTATGATTCTGCGTGAGTTTGATAGAGATCCGACCACAAGTGTTAGGAGAGTTTCTGGTGCCTTGGGAATTTCAGCAAGCCATGTTCACCGTGTTCTTAGAAATGACCATAGACGTCCTTACCATTTGCAACCTGTGCAAGGATTACAGCCAGGGGACGGAGAACGAAGAATCACATTTTGTCAGTGGATTCTTGATAGAACTGATAGTAATAGGGAGTTTTTAAGTAACGTTTTATGGACCGATGAGTCATGCTTCACTAGACGTGGTGTGGTAAACTTTCATAATGAACATATTTGGTCTCATGAAAATCCGCATGCAGTTCGGGAAAGAAATTTTCAGCATGAATTTAGTGTGAACCTGTGGATTGGTATCTACCGTAATCGACTATTTGGACCCTAGCTTTTGCCTGCAAGGTTAAATGCTGCGACCTTCTTGGAATTTTTAAAGGCTGAACATGCAAATATGTGGGATGATGTTATGTTAGATTTAAGAACATTGGCCTTGTTCCAGCTTGATGGTTGTCCAGCTCATTATTCGAGAATAGTTAGAAACTGGCTGGACGAAAATTATCCAGAAATATGGATCGGCCGTGGAGGACCAGTCGCCTGGCCTCCACGATCCCCTGACCTAAATCCATTATATTTCTTTGTGTGGGGATTTCTAAAAGAAAAGGTGTACCAGACTCCCGTAACCACAAGAGATAGATATGCTAATAGACAGAATCAGGAATGCATGTGATGAAATAAGGCCTTATTTGAATAATGCACCACATTCGATCATTCGTGGATGTGAATTGTGTATTGAACAATTGGGTTTACATTTCGAGCAACTACTTTAGATTTTGTATGTTTGTCCTAACTATCCATAGCATTTTAGTTGTAAATAATTAATTTAATTTGTTAAAAATAATATTGGAAAATTAAACAAATTAATATTGTTCTTTTCTGTTTATTTGGAGTTAGGAATTATTGCTGTGTTTAAAAACACAATCTAAACGATCATCTTAATTACTTGTAGGTAATACCCAAATCGAAAATGTAAAAAAATATTATTTTCCCATAAATAATTAAAAATGCATGAACCTAAAAAATCGAAATATCTCAAAAACGGCTAACTATAACGAAAACTCACAGGAGAACTTTTTTATGTTGAAAAGTGCGAAGAATCAGTTTTTTTAATCAAAAAGCAAAAAATTGCACTAAGAAAAAATTTTCGGTCATTTTAATACACTACAGGTACAGTAGAGAGCGCCCTCTAGCGGCTACAGTAAAACTATGCCCATGGTTCGTTTTGTCGTACCAAAAAACCCTTGTATACCAATTTTCACTGCTATACATCAAATATTGTTCGAACTACTTAAAAAAAACTATTTTAGAAAGTAAATTTAAACACCCCGTATTTCGGAAGCCACGCATTTTTCGACCCATGTTTATATAGACTTTATGCTTTAATTTTAAAAGTTCTATCGAATCTTAAAGTTATGCAACAATAAACTCAAACACCCTGTATAGTTTGATATGCAGAGATCGAGAGAGGTTCGCCTTTTGAAACGATTTGACTCACCCCTTTCGTTTGAAACCTTCAACAAAGGCGTAGGAAGTATAGAGTCAATCTTCTTGACGTCATTTTTTGGATCGGAATATAGTACCATATATGGTTGGCTAACCGGTAGAAAACGGTAATCAATGCTACAAGTATACTACTACTACTTTGATTTGTGGTTTTTTTCCAGCCCAAACGCGACTCTGCAGACGCCGCCATAGCTGTGTTCACCGCTCACAAACACATTCCCGCGCACAGTTCGCATCAGACAACCCTGCAGGGTGTCGTCTACCAATTGGACTGCGCCCTGCAGAACCCGCTCACACAGAAGGCCGGCATTGTGTTCATCTACGATATGTCCAACTCCAAGTACTCGAATTTCGACTATGACCTGTCTCAGAAGATACTCACCCTGCTGAAGGTAAGATCTAAATTACTATTTTTCCATATCGGCCCTCCTGTAATGGAACCGACTAAAAACACTAGGCAGTGTTTTAGATTGTGCGCGCAATCTCACGGAACAGAAGACTGCAGAAAAATAGTGGGAACATCTTCCGAAAAAATAGGTTTTCTACCTGCCCTTAACGTCGCATATCCCTTTTTTCAACAGTCTTTTTGAAGGACTATTCTTCGTACTTTTCATCCGATTGTTTCAAGGTTTGTATAGAAATAAAAACAATGTTATCAAATTCTTTTTTGTCCAAAAATATATGTTTATTAATTATTTCTCTAATAGTACCTTGTTGTGATTAGATTTTTTCTTATCGCCTTTTTCTTCAATGTTTTTTGAAAACTCAATTTGCTGAAAAAAATGCACCATGCACAAAAATGCATTTTTTCACAAACAAAAAATTAGTAACATTGTTTTTAGTCATCTCTATACACACCATGACATAATCATTCGAGTAAGTAATATCATAAGGGCATTTAATTTTTTGGAAAAAAGACGTAGGGGAAACCCGGGCAAAGTGAATACCTTAAGCTGTTTTTGGTTATTGTAGATTAGTTATAACCGGGGAAATTAAAACAAATATTTATAAGCAGTCTTTATTTAAAGGACTAACGGAATTGTATAAGATTCTTCCTAAATATTAATTAAATTAAAAGTTATTAATCGAATTAACAAGAGTGACTAACTATCCACCTTGCCCGGGATTCCGGGTAAAGTGAATATGATACCAGGGCAAAGCGAGTAGCAACATTATTTGGCTTGAAATTAAACTTACAAAGGAAATAAACCTTGAAAATCAGGAAAAAATATTTAAAATAACATTTTTCTAATTTTTGCAGTTATCGCAAACAAAATCGTCACTGCCTTCGAAGGCTGAGCACTCTTCATGGCACCATTGAGTACAAATACTACATTGTATCCAGTTTTCCGTTGGCTGATCATCTTCTTCAATGTACATTTCACCACAGAAAATGCAGCTGACATCATCAAATTTCCGTATTTTTTTCTGATTTCCATTTTCTTTTGCACTCCTCTTTGCTTTTTTATCAGTGATTTTAGATTTAACAGTTTTTTTGTTACCAGTCTTCAGAGAAGTTTTCGTCGAAACATCATCTAGTGGCTTCATAGCAGGCTTTTTTCCTTTTTCAAATTTCTGTTTCTGCTCTTCTTTTACTGGAGTACTCGTCAGTATACTAGATCTTTGTAACCTCCGTTTACGTGTTGTTGTTGGTCTAGCAGGCTGAGGAATAGGTCTCAAAACTGAAGGACTATAGTAGGTCTTAGAACATCCAGGTTCGGGTGAAGCGGCGGGAACAGTATTGCCATAGCTTTCTTTTTTAGTTTCAGATCTAATAGGAGTGCACGGTCGATCTTCAATATATATATTTACTTCGTCTTGAGACTGAAAATCACCTAAAGCAACAACTTCACCTGATGACGCAATAGGTAAAGAACTAACAGATTCTATAGTCTGTAAGGTTTCTCCTTCAATAGGGTTTATGAATGAATGAGAATGTTGAGTGGCATTTGCAAATGAAGGTGATATGGGCTGATCTTGAGGTTCAATCGAAGGTAACGCTTCAACAGCGGACTCGGGTAAATCAATGCTTTCTATTGGGGCCAAAGTTCCAGCTTGACTGTTTAAAGTGGATGTACCTGCAAGTACCTCGGCTGGTGTGAAATGCTCATCACCAAATGCGTGCTTGTTTACAGGCCAAATCCCAGGTTTTCCAAATCCATGCACTGCATTGATGGCCACGGCAGCTTTGAGATAAGCTGGTGCTAGCAATCTAGATACATCGTACTGATTAATGATGCGGCCAGGGTGAGATTTTTGGAAAATGTTAACTTCCCTTTCGAAATGCGTTTTCAGTGGGCCATACACAGCAACATCCATGGTTGCATTTTGTTTGTAGTATGCGGTGCTAAGGATAATATTACCACGTTATTCTTGGTGGCATACTCAAGTGCAGGATAATATTTGTGGCTTTCATGGTTATCCAATATTAGTAGAACCTTTTTATCTGCTGTTGGCCTCACTTGCTCTACGAAAAAATGGATCCAGTTCAAGAAGACTTCCCCTGATGTCCAGCCATTAGGAGTACACGTTGCTTGAGTCCCTGGAGGACTACCATCAAGAAGCCTTGCTTGCATCTTCTTTCTTGCAAAAATCAGGAAAGGTGGAAGAAAACTGCCAGCAGCATTACAACACCCGATGACGGTTGTCAATTGGCCGCGTTCTGCACTTGCAATCATACCCACTTGTTTTTTCCCTTTTACGGAGATAACCTTTGGAGGCCTATTTGAGGTCGTTGATATTCCGGTTTCGTCCATATTGTATAGTCTGGAGGCTTCAATGTTATTTTTCTCAATGGCAGATTCAAGATTTTCATAAAAATGGCTCACTTCGCGGCGATTAAATCCTTTCAGCCTCGCTACAGATGTTGATTCTGGAGTTCTTAGTGTCAAGTTGGTATGACGTAATAAAAACCTTTGCAGCCATTCTTCTCCAGCTTTTTTATTTTTATTCCAACTCTCAGGGTAACGCAAATTGTTGCGGTGTGCATACTCAAATGCTAGACTCATGAATTCATCCCGAGTAAGGCCAAAAAAAACTGCGTCCATATCTTGCAGGTATGTCACCAGTTCAATTTCTTGATCCTCCGTGAATGTAGGACGAAATCGACCGAGCTGTGCGGAAGCGTTTCCACTTTTGACATGTCTGTAAAGGGTAGCATACGCAAGTCCATATTTGTTGGCTGTCCCTTTAATAGATTCTCCAGCCCTACATAAATTTATTGCAGTCTGCATAACGTCTCTACTCCAAGTACCTTGCGTCGTCTTTTTTTTATATTTATTCACCATCTGTAACAGAAAAATACTTGATATAATATAAAATTGTATGAAATTATATTACACGCCATGACCGGGCAAAGTGAATACAGTATCCGCCTTGCCCGATCCGCTTTGCCCTTCGGGTACAGCTTTGAGGTTATGCCAGGTCATAAAAAAAACAGTTTATCTAAGTTCATCAACTACACATAGTTGAAAGCTCTATAACCATGCATTGAATCCCCTGCATAAACAAAAACATGCCACCAAAAACATAATAGATATAAGCGAAACACTTACCTCTGTAAATTAATATTTCTGGTACAGAAACACACTTTGTCCACTCAATGGCGGCATGCTACGCAAATTCGCGCCAAAGTGATTTCCGCGAACTAAGCGGCAACAGGCGACTCTTGATTTGACAGCGCGGCTGCCGGCCAACGAAAAATTTGGAAGTAGTGGGGACTATTCGCTTTGCCTGGGGTATCCACTTTAGACGGGTTTCCCCTAGCTAAGTAATATTTCAACAAGAAGCATGAGTGCTGATGGTGACAAAAATCCGAGTGGAAGACGAGGATTTTTGCACCTGCACGAATGTTTTTTGTTAAAAAAATTTTACTACTTTGCATTGTTTTTCCGATTTTTTTCACAGGAAAAAATTAGATGCCCGAATTTTCCATCTATAAACCATTTGTAATTCAAAATTGCGCGTTCGTGATTGTAGAAAGTAAGAAGAGAGAATTAGTCAGACAAAAAACATCAAGAAATACTCCTCCAACAGGCAGTTGGAAAAAGGGATGTGCGACCTTAATAAGCATTTCTGGAAAATCGTTTTTCATAACTTTTGACGATAAACTGTGCTTAAATGTTCTTCTAGCACAATCGCTACCATTTTAAGCAACGTAAGGTAGCATAAAAAATATGACTCGCCTCGCGACTAAGAAATGTTGACGCAGACTTTAAGCTAGAGATCGACCGCTATCGATATGTACATCAGCATACCGGCAATACGGTGCTTTTATATGAGTCCCATTTTTTTAAGTAAGAACTGTTTTATAATGGAATCGGAGAAGCTTGATTTATGAACGTACATTGTATCCCAGACTAAAATATGAATATTCAGGGTGTTCCGTTTGAAAATTTCGAGAAATTGTTTATTTTACGTTCTGGACCATATTGTAGAAACCATCCAAAAAAACTGTAAAAATAACAAAATAATGGTCCATACAATTTTCTGACGAAAAATTCGCTACTCTGGCTATAACAGTTGCGGAGGTGCCAGTTGTGAAAGTTAAGTGTTATTTTTCCAAAGTTTGTCCGATACCTCAACAATTTTAAAACAAATTCCTATAGTAAAATTGCTTCGTTTGAAAGGGCTTATCAACATCTGCAATAAAACAGATCTTTTCATTAAAAAAAAATTGATGTTTAGGTCACCACATAGTTATGAATCACCCTGTAGGCATAAACATATTTTCCAATAAGCATACTGTTTTCTACAATTTTTGAAATCAACTTTTTTATATAGCTTGCGTAATAACGGACTTATTGACCGAGCCCACACAAAAAACTCACCCTGTATATGGCTTTTGTAACCCACATGACGGGAACGCAACGGCCGTTTTCCTGTCATTTTGCTTAATTCATTGCAACTGCATCTCACCTCAATTGTTGTTGGTTTGCTAGCTTTCATACCCGTTTTACGTCAGTAATTTTTCCACGAATTTATTCAGATGGTCTTCCTGATTATATTTTGCGGTGTTTACATCAATGGACAAATTCATGGATAATCTGTCAGTGTACAGAGCTGCTAAGCTCACAACAAATTCTCGCCAGAAACATTTTGAGTTTTTATATTTATGTATTGTGGTTTTGATTTTGAGGCGTATCAAAGTTCTATGCTTGAATTGAAAAGTTTTTGAACACAATGGAAAGGAAAATAACGTCGGCACCATGGAATTTGACGTCTAATATGGCAAAAATTAGAACAAATTCTAATTGCGTGAAAAAATCCACGAAGAACTCACTGATTTGTTTGAAGTCAAATTCCGGTTTTATACTTTTGAAATTTGACCATGAACTTGATTCTTGAAGATATTGATGAATTTATTGTCAATGTAAAAGGTGATTGTACCATATTCTATTATCGGGTATGGGTATGTAATTCTTTTAGTACCAAATGTGACCATTATAGTCTGAATCATTGTTCAGCGTAGAACATCGGGGGTACATTAGTGGATCATATTGGTTTTTACAAGGCTTTTGTGGAATCTCACAGTCTCATATACAGGGTGGCGCATCGAAAACGAAACAGACGCATTTACTGGCAGCTCAGTTTTTTTTTGAAAAACGCTCATACCCTTCGATTTTGTTTTCGAGGGGGACACAAGTTTGGCAAAAAATCACGTTAACACGTGCAGCCCCCTGGGCGGGGGTGACACCAACCCTAAAATCTTAAATGGAAAGGGGGGTCTCGTGATACCTTATTTTAAAGGTCTTTCAATTCCCTTTATAATGATGTAAAATGCATGAGCTTCAGTTCATTAGTTTTGAAGATTTATTGATTTAAAGCTTAAAGTAGACTTTAATAGGTACATCAGATTAGTTTGTACTACTTTCAGAAGAAATTTGACTAAAAGAATTTACTTAATAAGTAAATGCTTTTCTTCACTACGCCCATGGTTTGTTTATCATTTTGTTGTTGAAAATAGCTATTGGAGCGTTTTTTTGTGGCAAAGAAGTTATTTCTTGAAGAAAGATAGGGAAATATCTCGAACTTATTTTAAATAAGAATTTAGTACATAGTTTGCGATTGATTTGACCAAACTTTGTTGCTAAAATAACTTGTAACGCTTTATTACATAAATTAACCATGGTATATTCCACAGCAGAAAGAGTTGAAATTATATATATTTTTCGGAAATAATCAGTGCGCTAATAGAACAGCAGAAATATTTAATGAGCGACATGAGAACAGTAACGTGCATCGAAAATATGTTCTAGAACTTGTAGCTAAATTTCGGGAAACTGGGTCAGTCGCCAATAAAAAACGCAACATTGAAAATCCCATAAGGAACGAAGCAATAGAAGTCGGGGGTTTTAGGGAAAGTTTATGTAGATCCTACGTTAAGTACCCGCAAATTGGAGACTGTGTGTGGGGTTAGTCGACGTACTGTCCAACGGATTCTAAAGGCCCATAGTTTTCATCCGTATAAAATTCACCTGATACAAGAACTTAATGAAGACGATTTTGATCGGCGATTACAATTTTGTGAAGATATGAGTGAACGAATTATAAACGATGAACATTTTCTATGCAACACTTGCTTTTCCGACGAATGTTCCTTTTTCTTAAATGGCATAGTAAATCGTCATAACTGCCGATATTGGTCCGATTCTAATCCCAGAATTTATCATGAGGTTTATACACTGCAGCCACAAAAATTAAATGTTTGGGCTGGTATTTTTGTGATCATTTAGTTGGTCCTTTTTTCTGACCTGGAAATTTGACCGGTGAAATGTATTTGGAATTACTGGAAGACGCCATAGATCCTGCATTAATAGCCATAATTGAAAATCAGAATGATCGGCGGTATATTGCGAATAGGTTGATGTTCCAACAGGATGGTGCCCCACCACATTACGCATTACGTGTTCGACAATATTTAGATCAGACGTTTCCAGATCGATGGATTGGTAGAAGTGGTGCCATTGAATGGCCCCCAAGATCGCCAGATTTATCACCTTTGGATTTAAAAAGCAAAATCTATGCTACTCAGCCAACATCATTAGAAGACCTGCGACAAAGAATTGTGACTGAGTGCCTTCAAATTACTGCCTCAAATATTGCAAAATGTGCGGCAACGTTTTGAGCAAAATCTTTATTATTGCATGGAGAGTCATTGTGGCCATTTTCAACATTTACTTGCTTAACGGGTCAGTTCATTCTTCATTTTTAAATTACTTTGCTGCCAAATGTATTGATCTCCACTAATGATGATGTATTAGTTTTATTTAAGCTGTAAATCAATAAATCTTCAAAACTACTGAACTGAAGTACATTAATTTTATATCATCATAAAGGGAATTGAAAGACCTTTAAAATAAGGTATCACTCGACCCCCCTTTCCATTTAAGATTTTGGGGGTGGTGTCACCCCCGCTTAGGGGGCTGCACGTGCTAACGTGATTTTTTGCCAGTCTTGTGTCCCCCTCGAAAACAAAATCGACGGGTCTGAGCGTTTTTCAAAAAAAAACTGAGCTGCCAGTTAATGCGTCTCTTTCGTTTTCGATGCGCCACCCTGTATATGTCGAACTTGTTGATAAGCAAGTAAATAACCTTCACAAACCACAGGATGCGTTACAGATTGATGTATTCTACTCATTACAATTATGTACTGTCAAGGTAGAAGTAACTTTTGCGATCAGATTTTCGAGTATGTCGTTTTCCAATCAGTGTTATTATCTAGAAAATAAATATTTTGAATTGTGATTTTACCCATAAACCATTGTTAACACCAAAAGCATTTCGTATATCTCAGAAACGAATGAGAAAAACGATCTAGTGATTAACGATTCGTATAATTACGATGATCTTATACATCCTCCTATGGTAATGTATTTATATGACTCATCTTAAACCTTAATCAAGATATTGTGTATTGTCTTTGAAAGTATAAATAGCTTTATGTTTTGTTTTGTTGTTGAATATTTCCTAATAGTTGCTAGATGAAAGTTTTTATTATCGTTTTTATTGCTATATTGGATTTTAAAATTGAGGTAATACGTTATTACAGCCAGACTGTTTGTCTGTTTACCTATCAACGTGTCTGATCATTTTATCATCGCGCAATGCCAATAACATCTGCAAGAAATTTTATAAAATCTGCCTTGCACTATACAAGGCGTTACTTGATAGTCTGAAGAACGGAACCAAATTGAAGTAGAAAAGTTCATATAAACATGTATGCTTAAAAGTCAGCTTTGAGAGTTTGAAAAAAAAATAGTTTTTTTATCAATATCCCAAAGATCTTTTTGCTGATTTTATTGGATTTTGGCAGTGGTATTCATTGCACTATGACGCCAAGTTCGCACTAACTAAAAGATAATTATTCGTTCCAGAGGCGTCCCGGGGTACAGGCTCACGAATAATGCTGCCAAAAATACACGCCGATGACTTTTAAAAACAGTTTTTGTTTTCGGATTAAGCAGATATTGGTATTTCTTTGTATCTCACTTCTTTTTCGAGGAGAAAATAAAAACAACTTGATTTGTTTACGACTTTAACTTGGTCGATACACAAGATTTAGAACTCGTATAAGTGCTTTTTAAGGTGTAAGGAACGGAAAATAATTTGACAAATTACCGTATTTTTAAAAAAATGTTGGAAATGACCACCTACAGTTTCAATGCAGGCTTCTGCTCTCATATTTTAACAGTTTCTCGGCATGTAATGGAGTTGTTTTTATTTTTTCTTCAAAAAAGAAGTAAGATACGAAGGGATACTAAGCGAGACCAAAAAGTTGTAACTTACTTTAACGTATGTTTTTTCGTAAATATTATTCGTGAGACTGCTCCCTCTGAGACGCAAATACATAATAATCTTCTAGTAAGAATGTACTAAGCTGCCTTATTGCAATGAAAAATACTGCCAAAATTCAACAAAATGGACACAAGGATCTTTGACATGTAAGCGCAATGTAAATCTTTTGAGAAAAAAGTCAGTTACGAACATGTACTGTTGTACAGAAATTAAACGGATCAAGTCAGTCAAACAGGCCCATACAATTAGTCCCTAGACATTCTTATCCTGCCCTACCGGTAGTTACTGTCCATCTGGCAACGTTGTCCCTTTCTGCATCTGCGCGGCTCCGCTGCAGCGAGTTATCCAACATTTCGTGTATGTTTTGTGCCCTGCAGTACTGATAGACTAGTTAGCCGGACCTGTAGACCGGGCGGTGAGCTTAGATAGCAGGACTAGGTTGAAACATTTCTCCATCATTCCAAGTTTTAAAGGGGAAATCTATGATGTGGCTTATAGGAACGTAAAATGACCGAGCTTGGTAGTATATAAATATACTAACATCAAAAAATTTCATATACCCTCTCCACCCCCTCTCTCCCGAATTTCAACCCCAACATGAAGTTTGAGCGTTTTTTATTTCTAGCGATTTTCAAAAACTAAAAAAGTTTTTTCGTCCCTGGAATAGTAGTGATCTTGTGTGAAAATTTCATCCAAATCCAAATGATAATTCCCAAGTTATAGGCGGTTCAAGGATTAGCGGACAAATAAATCGACGGAAATGAGTGGCATAATTTTTCGTGATGTACGAGGGAGGTCCGATAAATACAATTTTTTTGGAAAAGTGGCGATTTGTATTCTCAACATAGTCCCCTTTTAGCTCGATACAGTTGACCCAGCGATGCTCCAACTTCTTTAACCCGTCTGAAAAATACTTTTTCTTGAGGTCTGCAAAGTAGGCCTCCGTGGCGACGATCATCTCCTCGTTTGACTCAATTTTTTGCCGGGTGACTTTTCCAAGTTTGGAAAAAAAGTCGCACGGGGCCAAATCTGGAGAATACGGTGGATGGAGCAGCAGTTGGTAGCCTAAAATGGCTGAGGTGTGAGCCGGTGCGTTGTCATAGTGGAGGAGGAATTTTTTCTTCGCCAAATGAGGCCTTTTTTTCTGCACTTCGGCGTTGAATCGACCAATAATTCATTCGGTGTCATGGTTGCGCTTGTTATCCGGATAGAGCAAACGCATTGCTCTAAAACTACGAGTCCGATTCGGCTGAAATTTGGACAGCGGCCGTCTAGGACAACTTGTTTGTGTCGTAGACCCCTTGCCATGGTTTTCCGTGTTGGGTAGACCCCCTACTTACCTGATATTGATTTCCTGTAAATTTCTAACTGTAGTGAAGTTTAGTTTTAAAAACTTAAAGTAAAAACACATGTTAATTTATACATTTATTAATTGAATTTAAATTAAAACTAATCAAAATAAAATTTTGTATCTGTTATGTAAAATATACGTAACATTAAATAAACAGGTGTCTGACCAATAAGTGCCCGCATTGGGAATAAGTGCCCGCATTGAAAAAAAATAAGAGGGATAAAATAAATTAAAAGTAAAAAATGATAAAAAAAAGTTTTTTACTTAAAATAGTACAATAAGCGAGTTCGTTTATTAATTATAACATAAACGTATGTTCTAAAATAATTTCACTGTTAGTTTGATTAAATTCCGCTTCTTATACGTTTAAGTTATCTAAAAATAGGCAAAAAATTAACGAATTTTAGTGTGTACCTATCCTTGAATTTTCAGGCTAATGATGTCCAGTCTGCTTCTTTTTTTCGTTAGGAGATTGGTAACAGCGCTGAACCCCTTTCCACTAGGTGTGACGATGGAAAGGAAATTAAAAATTTCCTCGCTATATTCCATAATACGGGATAAGTAACGGGTATGTTGTTTTGCAGCAAGAATTGCTGATATCCGTTTTTAAACTGAACCTTAAGTTCTTCGTTTGTACTTAGTTCAGTCAGTTCCTCTTGTATTATGACATTCGTTTCTTCTATGTCACCATATATGGATGAATTATCCACGGTGGTGTTACCATAGTCAAAATATCCTCAAACCTAAATTCAAAATCTGAATAGAGGGCATTTAAATGTTGAACGTAAGTTGAAACGTCGTCTTCCTGGCAGCTTGTCTGTGACAAATTGGGGAACTGAGAAAATTCTCCCCGTCAAATATTTTGCTTCATTAGTTTAACTCTGGCAAGACACGCTGATAAGATGGACTAAACGCTGATAAGATGGACTTTGTTTTAATCAAATTTAAACTGTCGCCTTGTAATTGCAAATTAACCATATTAAATTTTGTAAACAAATCTGTTAAATAGGCGATGTCTGTTTTCCTCTTCATTAAATTTTATTTTAAAATTTTATCTTTAGTATCCAGAAATTCTAAAATCTTGTCAAACATAAGCCTTTCGACAGCCAGCGTACTTCAGTGTGAAGGAGTAATTGATGAAAGTGTTCGTCATTTTCTTCACACAACTGCGCAAATAACCGCGTATTCAACGCGTTGCCTCGGATTCGGTTTACTGTATCAATGACTGAAGTGATTCATGCAATCTAACACTCAAATTTTTAGCAATTAAATGTTGTCGATGGATGAAGCAATGTATCGCTAACACCCCTGACACATTTTGTTTTAAATAGCTTATAAATCCACGATAACGTCCAACCATGGCAGGTGCTCCATCTGTAGCTACTGATATTATATTTGATAAAGGAATTGCTTTTTCAATGGAGTAATCCTTCAAAACATGAAATATTGATTCACTTTTAGTGTCGTCGGGTATCCAAGTTCTTGCGAAGAGCAGTTCTTCGTAGATTTCTTGATTCATAATAAAACGAACATATGCCAATAATAATGCTGCATTATCAGGTAAAGTTGACTCGTCCAGTTGTATAGAGAAATGGGTCGTTTGCAAATAATTACATAAGAAGCTTTCAATATCAGAACTCATTTCATCAATACGTCTTTCAACAGTATTGTTGCTTAGGGGAATCCTTTTAATGATATCAGATGCAGGTTTGTGTAAAAGAGTTTTTAAAACCTCTTCAACGGCTGGCAAAATTAACTTCTCTCCGATAGTATGCGGTTTTTCGGATTTTGCTATAAGTAACGAGATATTGTAAGACGCCCGCAAACCATCATCATTTCTTTGTGACGTCGAAGCGAACATTCTGTCCAGTGGAGGTCTCTTCTGAAATTTATCTTTGAGTGTTTGAAAGTATTTCAAATCTTTCTCTGTTTTATCAGGGTGGCATCTTCTCAGATGATCTTGCAGTTTAGATGGTTTCATAGCGTCATTGCCCAAAACTTTGTTGCATAAAAGGCACATAGGCAATTGTTTGTCCGGCAATGATGGAATGAAGCCAAATTTCAAATAATCAACACTGTACTGTCTACATTTCTTTTTAGATTCGGACATGGCATCAGTCATCTGTGGGCAAAATTAAATTACTTAATTAAGACAGAAAATCCAGCAGCTGTATATTAAAAATATTTTTTGATTTTTCCGAAAACATTCCATAATTCGAACATCTTGTTGCAACAATTAGCTCGAATTACGGAGATTGCACTGTAATTATATTACCGAATGCTAAAACTTTCAAAAAGAAACTATTGAGGAGTACTCGTGTAATTTTGCATGATTGAATATTTAACTACTAATAACTAAAGTCATGATTGGCGTAATTTATCTATCTTTGCTAACTACGAGTATAAAACTAAAATTTAATAAAAAATAATGTACTTACTTTTCTCCAGCACTCTCAAACAAAATAACACTGACTCACTATAATTTGTGTGATATACTATTTGTTTATATTTTTTAAAATATTTCCTTAGCACTTTCCTTTTCAAGATTCAGGAAACGAATAAACGTATTTGTCCCACATTCGTATTTATAGAGTGACAAATTGAACAAGTCAGTGCAAGGTAGCGAAGCTCTGAGACTGCGACTCTCAGGTTTTTACAAGTTCAAAATGTATTGCGACCACAAAGCGAATACCAACATCCTACAACTTACACAATTTTATAAACATATATAATAAATTTTTTACTTCATAGGTACTTTTATAAATAATGTATATGTTTTGATATTATAAGATAGTATGATGTAACTAAATAGGTACTATCAGTGTATGTGTTGAGATCCACTATCGTGCACCCCCATATTCATTTCATGGACCCCCAATTTTTTTTTCGCTGACGTAGACCCCTTGCAGGTTGTCATAGACCCCTAGGGGTCGATACAGACCACTTTGGGAATCAATGATCTAGGAGAATGTAATACACGATAGTAAATTTCTCTTGCGATAGTGAGGCTAGGTACTTAACGCACCGCCCTCGTACATGTCATATAACATCCAAAAACTATAGTATTTAATTTTCGGGATGTTTCGCGATTATAATACCACCCATTGGAGTGGGAAGTAAAATGAGTTTAGGCCCATGATAAAAATTTTCAACAATCCTATTATATGGTGGAAGTTCGACCTTTCTGTGCTCTTTTAGTGTTTCAGAGGAACATGTAAGGTTTTCTTAAATTCTGACAGTTCGGCCGTAGTGTAGGAGGTTGCTTGTTGAGTTGATGCTCAACAAACCAAATAGTTTTTCCCCAATAGATGGGTTTCGGCGAAATTGTGGTAGCGAAGTTACCTAACTTATAAATAATCTGTTGTATGTTCGAGCAATCTGATCCGGTAGCGAGTTGGAAATGGTCTTTTCCCTGAACCCACTGCACCTATCGAATTTCCTGAAATAGCGCTTTTTCGGATTCTAAGTAAATCTATTTTTAGTATTACGTACCAAAACTCTGACGATACAACGGTCCATTCTATGATCCCTTTTTTCGCACTGACGTTGCGTTACACATGTGAATTAATACATTTGAAGAAGGAAAAACTGGCGTCACATAGGTTGACTCTGCACTTCCTATGCAACGCTATCATCAGTTCATAAAGGATTATGCTCGACTCAAGCTGGCCCCTGTGAGAAAAAGGTTAGCTACGGACATATATAACAAAAAAGTAACAAAATTAAACGGATCAAGTTAGGTAAACAGACTCGTAAAATTAAAAATTGCATATTTAGCATGTTTTTTTGTACAACTTTGGGGCTGTTTAGAATTTGGCTCTCTGAGAGAAGTTACTTTTCCACACAATGTCGATGGATGGCTCTCCCCCTTCCCCTGAGAAAAATCTATGCGGGCTCATATGATCGAAACTAAATCAGGCGTGTATAACGATCGGTTCAAAGCCTATCCAACAGCGGAGGCTAACTGGTACACACATACGAGCCCCTTCCCACTTCAGTTGGCCCACTTCAAGATTTGTTACCAAAATATGCCTTTATAAACTAAATATGACGAAACTATTTACTTCTAAAACAATTTATTTTCTCAAAAACATTTTAGATACACTCTAGTCGTAAAAATACATGTTTGAAATCACATAGACCTATAACTAATAGAACATCTGAACAAATAAACAATGTGCGAATAAATGCGCGAAGTTAACAAAGCAACAATTGAAAGATTACCATTGGGTAACATCACCTTTATTTTTATTACGGCTGAAATTCTTTGGGGCATAATGTTAACCAGATTTTGGCAAAAATTTGGTGTAAAACAATCCCATATTTCTTGAAGCTTTAGTCTCAGTTCGGTGATTGTACGAGCAGAATGTTGTCGTAAAACTGTTTTCATCTCGTGCCACAAAGTTTCAATACGTGACAGATCTGGACTGCTAGAGACCCATTTCAAAAGTGGCACATTATTTTCTTCCATCCATTTTATATCGTTTTTTGAGGTATGACACGCTGCACCATCTTGCTGAAACACAAAATCTTGGCCGGATATGTCAAACATTCTTCCATCACTGGTAATAGCGATTCTTCTAAAATTGCCAAGTATTTGCTTGTATCCACATTTCCATCAATAAAATGAAGTTTTCCTACTCCTTTTGATGACATACTGCCCCAGACCATAATGGATGCTGGAAATTTCACTTTTCTCTTCAGACAGTCAAATGGAATGCTTCATTTTTTGCGAATAACTCTACTGCGACTGTCACCAACACAAACTTCGAATCGGGCCTCATCACTCCATTGTATTGCACACCACTGTTGAGGTGTCCATTGTCTATGTTCTTTAGCCCATCTAAGCCGATTTTTCTTTTGCAGTGGAGTTAATAGTGGCTTTTCTTTGGCCTAAGAAGTTGTGCAACTTTAGTGTTTTTACTTCACTTTTTTTATAAGAAAACTTACCTTGCAAGTGCTAAATCCCAGTTTGTGGGCCTCTCTATGAGTTGTGGACCTCGAAATTCTTCTTCCAACAGCGTCACTCCACAGAGCACTTAATTGTAAATAATTGGCACGCCCGTTTTTCACGATTATTCTTCTTAATGCTCTTCGGTCGGCATTTGTGATATTACTTTTTTTCACATATCGTGGCTTAATATTAACTGAACCAGTTACGTTATATCTTCTAACCATATTTCTCACACTGTACCGCGATAAGTCTAACAAAGTTGCAATTTCTGAGTTTGATTTCCCAGAATTAAAAAGTTTAATTATCAGTAACCGAATTTTCTCACTAATGACCTTTCCTCTACCCATTTTGAAAACCTTAACTACCCAAAACTATTTTAAACGTATTCTGACATCTGTGATTAATAAAAACAATTGTCATGGTTTTCATTTTTCACAGCCACCTTTGCGTTATAGACTTGCTTTGCATTGAAATGAAAATAGGTTGATGTGCTGTAATTGCAACATGTGTTATTTTTATGCTGCAAATTTGATTAGGGAGTGATAAAGTTGGTGTTTTCTATCTACTATATATTATCAAAATATTCATTGTTAATATTTTAAACCTATAACACCCTGCTACATTTTTATTATTTGTGTTTGATAAGAAAAAAACTAAGATTTCAATAGTTGGGCCAACTGAAGTGGGAAGGGACTCGTACATCGGCAGGACCACGAAACGTATGATCGACTCGTGAGAATCGAAAATATTTCTCCACGATTATAGTGTTAAGAGCGTAGTATCAGCACGAGTGGAGGTGTATAAGATAACCACTTCTAAAAAATTGATATATACTCTCCCCCACCCCACTACAACTCTCACCCACCAATTTTTCATCCCTTAAAATTTTTCCAAAAATGATCAGGATGAAACTTCAAAAAACAAAGTATGTGTGATTTTTACTTTTCTTGCCCCTAGGTCCGCCGCCACTGTACTAATTTTTAAAAACCTTAAAGCTTTTTCGTCCTTGGCATAGTACTAACCTTGTGTGAAAATTTTATCAAAATCCGACCGGTACTTTCCAAGTGGCACAGAAAGTAAAATGCTGTTTATTGTTCCAAATAAAGCTTCCTAAGAAAAATTCTGTGCTAGACGTGTAGTCCAGAAGGCATTGATTTGGGCCAAGGAAACGGGATTCTTAACAGCTTTGTGAAATCGGATTTGATAAGGGACTAATCTCTGTTGAGAAGAAGCAGAAAGCTCATTCTGAGCTTTTTATCGCAGGTCCACATCGCTAGACGTCTACGAAATGCAATATTTGAGCAATTTTTTGTTATGTTATGAATTATTATGAATTACCTAGAGGCCTAGAAAAGTTTATCGGTTCCAGCAATTTTAACGAGTTAAAAAAATACCTTCGTGGCTGTTTAGACACTACGTGCGTATTCAACCCAGGCGTGAGGCGGGTAGGTAAATCTAGCTGTTTGTTTATGAATCTCCGCGTAACCGATGAATGCTTTCAATAGGTTTTTCTTAATTTTTCACTGTTGTTTAACCAAACATTTGCTTTTGTTATTTCAAGCATAGCTGTTTTTGAAATAAGTCCGAACGTTTAGAAACACCCTGTATTGGTATTGATATACCAAGGTCTCTCAAAATTCAGTCTGCTTGAGATCCAATTTCCGCATGTTAAAATCTGTCAATGTTTCACTTTAATGTCACTATTCGTCGGACCTTTGCTCTTTGTTAAAAGGCTCATCGCTATGTTAGTCTGTCAGGTCTGGCAACCCAGATACTAGCCAGGTTCAAGGAGAAAAGGGATAGAAGAAATAGATGAAAGTAAAGAAGCTTAAGCATTATTGGTTTGACTACTCGAATGGTTTTGTAATTCCAAAAAATAATTTTGATCGTTTCACGTTAAAATGTCTTTAGTATACAGGATGTTTCAGAAAAACGTGTTAATATTTCTGGAGCAAAAAGTAAATAAAACGTTCATACAAATATGTCATAACATGCGCCCTTACCGAGGATAATGGTTGTGGAAATTGTAAATTTCTCGAAAAAAGTGGAGTGGATCAAGATATTGATTTGTATAATATCATAGCCGACATATACAAAAATGTTTGTCCCTGGACCTACCAGTGGCGTAGAAGTTCGGAAATTTTGACCCATACAAATTAAAAAATATTTTTTTTCTCCACGCCACTAATTTTTTTGATTGAGGTTCTCAGTTTTATTTATTTGAATCGTCTCTCTTGAGAATTTTTATCAGACTATTCCTTTGGAGAAAAATTGATTTGAATATTCTGCTTTAAAAATTCGCTGTAGTTGATGCAGTTCAACATTAAAAATTGTATGTCATGTATGTATCCTAACTCACCACCGCGTTATTATAAAAATGTTCATGTTTTGCCCTTATTTAGTCTCGTCAGTGACGTAATTTGCCTTCACCATGGAAATGGGACATTTTAGAACTTACGTTTGTATGTCCTTTTTTCGTTGTTTTTGTATGTGGTTTCTACCCTAGAAATATAACTACGTTTTTCTGAATCACCCTGTACAATATTGGGTATCATCTGTTATCCTATTATGCATTGGGAGCTTTCCGCTTCAAGGTCACGTCGTGTCGTGTAAGCACGGCGAGCTTTCTGAGAAATTATTTCTTCCGAGAATCCGTCGGTAATTTATTTTGAGGTTTAAAATAGCGTTTGTATAATCTTCATCGCGATTCGATATAATTTAAGACGCAAATAGGAAATGCTTGAGTGAAATGGTGAGATTCGAGAATATATGATGCTTTCCTCGAACTCATTGTGTTGACGTCATATTAGTTTTCCATCATTTCACCCATGTTTCATGCTTGTCTGGCACGCAGAAGGGAGGGACTGATGACAGTATGTCATAATTATTATTTAAAAAATATTCTGGTAACAGGTAAATTGGAAATACTGTCTTTTTTCAGTTTTTAACAGATAAAAAATGGCAAATGCCAACTAAAAGTGGGCGGTTAAATTAACAGGACATCCGGATATCGCCATTATTTAGAAAGATCATATTTTTTATGTGTTTTCGTCTGACATTTGATACTTGGAAAGATAATTTGTTTTTTATTTTTCAGCACTAACGGGCGCTTATTTCGTTTTTTCCCACCCGTGCATAACTCAACCTACTCTCAGAACTTGTGAACCTATCTCGTAACTAACGTCACAACTGATAAGAAACAGATCCAAGAACCCAAACGTTCGTTATTCTACCACTGTATTCCTATAACACAACCAACATATTAGATTGTGCTAAATGCCGATCATCGGCATCGGTAAAAAAATTGACTTTCGGTCACTAGGCAAATACTTGTTTCTACTTGTACCCGGTGGTATAATCAAATTGTTCATGTTCACTTAAAGACTAAACTTAATTTTCACTCACTCTATACCCGGTTGTACATAAAATGTTGTATGTATCTAGGGCGTAATAAGCGTTTATGCTGTCATGATTGACCCCGCGGCACCTTGGGGTTTCATGTGAAATCACCAGGTAAAAACGCTCACTTATGCCAATAGATACATAAACTACTATCTACAACCGAGAGGTAAAATGAACAGGTATTTCGGGCCTGCCCTTATTTATTTCGCACCTTAAACTCTAATTTTATGGCGCGGGCCATAAGACGCCCTGGATGTATAAGTAACTATTTTGCTGACCTGCGTAATTTTTTAACTCCCCTCGTATGTGTAATATCAATTTGGAACGCGTGCCCCCAACATGCCCGTACGAATATTAAGTTATTTTATATCAGTCTATGCGTGAAACTCGTCGTAATAGCTGTACGTTTCAACTTGACTTGCGATACGATGATGGTTGAAAAATTACGGTCTACTACCACGTTTCTTTTGTGCTAGTGTATCCTGTGTGAACTCTGCATAATTTTTTTCGCTAGACCTGATTTCAGTGGTGCGGATACCAGCCTGAATCATATTTTTTTTTATTTCGGTGAGCTTTTTCTACCTTATTTCCTGCTAGTCATCATTTATATTAATCGTTCTCCCATTACCTTGATCCTACATTTAGAAGTCACTAGTCCTGATGAAAACTTCATTAACATCAAGAACTGGCCGGTACGACCGCTCTTTTGTTGCTAGCGTAGCACGGAGGGTGCTCCGATAATCCAGTTGCCCTTTAATTCGCCCGCTTTGCATTTTTTTTGTGTACAATATTTGAGAGTTTGATTTTATTTTGAATTTATAAGGGCTGGTGTGCCGTTTCAGTATACAAAAACGTTCCTCTTGCCGCTGTCTAATCGCCCCTACTGAGAAAAATTCCTGCGGGCGCCCGTGTGTGCCTGAAGACGTTTTTCATAGTTCTACCAAACTTCGACAAGATACGCAACTTCTTTAATAGCGGTTGAGCTACCTCAAAATGCTGCTTCTAGAATGTTCATAAAATGCTAAAACAAAACCTAATTAAGTAGTTCCGTTAAATGATTGGCCGGAAATTTACAAAAAATGCTTATTTTTGCCTTCAAGGTTTCCTGGTCATTTCGTTTGCTAAACTAAACATTTTGGTTCACCTGTGAAGGGAAAATAACAGTAGGCAACACAAAAAATGCCGTCAAGTAGGTGGATTCTGCACTTTCTACGTAAAGTTGTCGTCAGTTTATAAAATATTATGTTCAGCCCAAGTTAACAAACAATATCTGTCGCTTATGGTTCGTTACAATTACTTTTCCTGCGTTCCGCCATAATGCGTAATGTGACTCGCATCAACAGGTCTTTATAATAAAAAATGCCGGGTCTACCCCAAACCAACAAAACAGCAACCCAATGTGTTTCAACAATTAAGCTAGAAATCGTCAACATTTCGTCAACAATTTTTGTTTTGTTTCAGTTTCTGGCAACTTTTGGCGTTTCCGTCGCGAGTCTTTAAAGATCAAAAGGTTTCTGTTTTGTTTTCATTTAGGCGCGGTCTGTACTTTGTTTCGAAACAAATATGAAACAGAAACTAATGGGTGATTTTTTTGCTAGTATCTTTTTGGCAACACCGTTTTTGACAGATGACGCGTGAATAGTGTCTTGTGTCATTGTCAAACTTGTTCAGTTTGGTCTATAATTTAACCATGAATCGACTTACGAACGAACAACGCTTGCAGATTATTGAATTTTACTATCAAAATTCATGCTCGGTTAAGAGAGTGCATCGAGCACTGCTTCCAATTTATGGGCAATTTGGTCGGCCTACTGAGGGAGCTATTCGGAAGCTTGTGACTAAATTTCGAACCCAGTTTACATTATTGGACATTAAACCACCAACACGCAGACGTAGAGTGAGGACTGAAGAAAATATTGCGGCTGTATCCGCCAGTGTTAGTGATGACCGTGAAATGTCGATTCGCCGCCGTTCGCAGCAATTGGGCCTCTGTTACTCCACTACATGGAAAATTTTGCGACAGGATTTGGGTGTAAAACCTTATAAGATACAGTTGGTGCAAGAATTGAAGCCACACGACCTCCCACAACGTTTCCCATTTGGTGAATGGGCGCTGGCAAAGTTGGAGGAAGATCCACATTTTTATCGAAAAATTGTGTTCAGCGACGAAGCTCATTTCTGGTTGAATGGGTACGTTAACAAGCAAAATTGCCGCGTCTGGAGTGAAGAACAGCAAGAAGCATTGCAAGAGCTACCAATGCATCCCGAAAAAATCACTGTTTGGTGTGGATTATGGCCGGTGGCATCATCGGGCCGTACTTCTTCAAAGACGACAATGGCCGGAACGTAACTGTGAATGGCGAGCGCTACCGTGCGATGATAACAAACTTTTTTTTGCCCAAAATGGAAGAGCTGGACTTGACAAGACGGTGCCACATGCCACACCGCACACGAAACAATGGCCCTATTGAGAGGCGAGTTCGGTGACCAGTTTATCTCACGTTTGGGGCCCGTCAATTGGCCGCCTACATCGTGTGATTTAACGCCGTTGGACTATTTCTTGTGGGGCCATGTTAAGGCTAATGTCTACAGGGATAAACCAGCAACGATTGACGCACTGGAAGCCAATATTGAAGCATTTATTCATGAGATACCGGCCGATATGTTGGAGAGAGTGTGCCAAAATTGGACCTTGCGCATGGGCCATCTAAAGCGGAGCCGCGGCCAGCATTTACATAAAATGATCTTTAAACATTAAATTATATCGACCGTTCTATCGACTCAAATAAAGATTTAATCGTTTTTTAAAATTTTTTGTGTTTTTTTTTTGAAAATCAAATCCTATACCTCTTAAAAAATCACCCGTTAGTATCAAAAACTCACCTTAATATATTCTTTGAGGCCTTCAGTTAGGGCATTACAAGTTTCCGGTATTATTATCATCGATATTGCTTGTTTTGATATTTTGAACTCATACTTCAAGCTATGATAAGAGTCTCCGGTCGCCAAAAATCTTTGTGTTACGACCAAACGTTCGACTACGTTAATAACATTTCTGAAATTGGTATTTTCTTATAAATTTCAGGACCGATCAGCTGTATTAATTCTTCAGAGTTTTCACTGGACATACTTCGAAAGTTCTCGAAACTAAAACGCATTTCTCTTCGAAATCCAATATCATCTTCACTAAAATCGGACAATAATGTTTCAATACCACGATGATCTCTTTCACGTGAGGATGGTTTCATCCAAAAGCGTTCTTTATTTTCCCGGTCACAACTCTGGAGAAACACATATCCAGCAGACATTATGATAAAATCTTTGCGCTTCTGCCTTTCAGCATACAAATGCCACATATTTTCACTCTGAAAATTTTTAATGTGAACTGCACGAAACAAAACAACTGAAAACTGTTTTGTCTCTTGGCAATGTGGACATGAGTTTGTATTTTGTTTTGTTGCTTCGATGTGGACCCGACATAAGAGATTAGATTAGAATGGGAAAATTGGCACGGAACTATTGTTACGGCGAAGAATTTTTTATATTGTATAAATATTGTTTTTGGTTGCGTCCTGACATTATGCATCACGAAGAACCATATCACTCATTTCCGTCGGTCTGTCTGTCTGTCCGCTAACCATTGGTCCTTCTGTAAGTCGGAAAATACCGATTGGATTTTTTAAAAAAATTGATACGGTATGATGCCAATGGTGAAAAACTTTATTGATCTATCGAGCGAAGTCACGGAAGAAAGCGAAAAAAATCGCTGAAACTCGTTTTTTGATGTTTCCGACTCCTGCGTATTCTTAGAAATTTGTTTAGGGACAAAAACTTAGGGGTGAGTGGGTTGTAGTCACATCATTTTTTTTTTTTTGATAAAACAACATCGATGATAGCTGCTTTGTACCGAAGCAGAGACTATTTAACCTCAAAAAGTAATACAAATATATTGCATTTTTCTTGGCACACTTTAGATATACTATATGTTATCTATTTAGGGAATGTGTGGTAAAACTGGATTTCATAAAGCACAAGTTTCGTAAAATAAAATATTAAGAATTTTGTTCAACTAATGGGTGATTTTTTTGCTAGTATCTTTTTGGCAACACCGTTTTTGACAGATGACGCGTGAATCGTGTCTTGTGTCATTGTCAAACTTGTTCAGTTTGGTCTATAATTTAACCATGAATCGACTTACGAACGAACAACGCTTGCAAATTATTGAATCTTACTATCAAAATTCATGCTCGGTTAAGAGAGTGCATCGAGCACTGCTTCCAATTTATGGGCAATTTGGTCGGCCTACTGAGGGAGCTATTCGGAAGCTTGTGACTAAATTTCGAACCCAGTTTACATTATTGGACATTAAACCACCAACACGCAGACGTAGAGTGAGGACTGAAGAAAATATTGCGGCTGTATCCGCCAGTGTTAGTGATGACCGTGAAATGTCGATTCGCCGCCGTTCGCAGCAATTGGGCCTCTGTTACTCCACTACATGGAAAATTTTGCGACAGGATTTGGGTGTAAAACCTTATAAGATACAGTTGGTGCAAGAATTGAAGCCACACGACCTCCCACAACGTTTCCCATTTGGTGAATGGGCGCTGGCAAAGTTTGAGGAAGATCCACATTTTTATCGAAAAATTGTGTTCAGCGACGAAGCTCATTTCTGGTTGAATGGGTACGTTAACAAGCAAAATTGCCGCGTCTGGAGTGAAGAACAGCCAGAAGCATTGCAAGAGCTACCAATGCATCCCGAAAAAATCACTGTTTGGTGTGGATTATGGCCGGTGGCATCATCGGGCCGTACTTCTTCAAAGACGACAATGGCCGGAACGTAACTGTGAATGACGAGCGCTACCGTGCGATGATAACAAACTTTTTTTTTGCCCAAAATGGAAGAGCTGGACTTGGCTGACATGCGGTTTCAACAAGACGGTGCCACATGCCACACCGGACACGAAACAATGGCCCTATTGAGAGGCGAGTTCGGTGCACAGTTTATCTCACGATTGGGGCCCGTCAATTGGCCGCTTAGATCGTGTGATTTAACGCCGTTGGACTATTTCTTGTGGGGCCATGTTAAGGCTAATGTCTACAGGGATAAACCAGCAACGATTGACGTACTGGAAGCCAATATTGAAGCATTTATTCGTGAAATACCGGCCGATATGTTGGAGAGAGTGTGCCAAAATTTGACCTTGCGCATAATAAATAACCCTGTCACTGATGCAGTAAAAACCTACAATAACCTACCAAATAGTGTAAAAAATGTACATGCATTCAGAAATTATGTAGTCACTCAAGTCACTTGAATTGTTGAATTTATTGTGGCTAAACACAGATTAGAGAACTTTGTCTTATATAAAATGTGTAAAAATTGACTGTTGAATTAAAGATTTGTTTCCAACAAAAAAATATATCAATTTTTGACGTCTAAATATTGCATATTTATATATCACAGATAAATTTCTTCGTGTATTGACCCTTGAGTCTTAGAATGATAGAAATATTTTCTATAATCGCATCGACGTCAACGAAAATAGGAGTTGAACCTGTTGCTGCTGGCAGTTTACTCATCGCAACGTTGTGGGCTCGTCCGCAGAGAAAAAATTTCTAGATAACAACATTGTGAGATGGGTGGGGACTTATTATATGTCCCTTTCGACTGACTTGATCCACTTAGTTCATTTGTGTCACATATTCGTATTTAAATTTTTTCTAAGAGTGTACATGACTTGTGCTGGACATATTTTTTAAGAACTGATCTACGTTGCGTGAGAAGTGCAGAGGTTGACGCCATTTTTTTACAACGTCGTAACTCAGGTTAAGTATCTAATCTTCAACTTTAGAACCCTGAAAACTTTGACACATAGTAAAATCTCTCCGATGCCGTCTTGTCGCATTTTGTCATAATGAGCAGTGTCTACGTTTCTGTATACCAAATGTCCTTATCGGTAGCATACCTCTATGTCTGCGGGTATCTCCAATTTTACAACATCTTACTAAGCACATAGCACATCCAAGGATAAACCGATAATTTTACAACAGTAAACATTATCGGATCAAGTAAATAAACCTGTGTTTATTGTTGTTCAACGGCTGGTATCCTCTAAAAAATTTTTATAAAACTAAAAACGTAGCTTAGGTACCAGAGCCATAAAAGCAGACCGAGGATATGAGACTAATCTCATTACCGATAATGGCCATTTTTAATTGCTAATTGCTATTGTAATTGTTTCAGAGGCAATGAATTATTAATTGGTGGAAGGCAGCATGAAAAAAAGTGAAAGAATATGCGTGCATGCATACGGTGAACTGTTAATAATATTTCCATTTCGAAAACCTTGAGGCCAGAGCAACATTGCTGTCTAGCTTGTTATTTCGAAGCACCTGTTAAAGCAAAACCTAAATACCTTAATACCACATAGAGTTATTGGGATCTTGTTACCTGTTTCTAATTGACTACGGACTACGGAAAATACACTACCGCTCAATAGTTTGGGGACCGTAGATTTTTTGAGGGAAATCAAACCATAAAATCAAAAAAATAAAAAAGAAACTATTTTCCACTGAAACTTAATTGGTTGATAATTTATTCCATCAAAATTTACTTTAACTTCATGATTCATCGAAATGTCTACCACGAACCCGAATAACTGCATTACAGGCACGACTCATCCGACGTATCAAATTTTCAAGAATAGTTGATGATAAGGATACCCATGCTTCCTGCAGTTTAGCCCACAAGTCTGCAGCACTAGTAGGCTCTTGTTGCTTCAACTGTCTGTCCATATCATCCCACAAATACTCGATAGGAGACAAATCTGGACACTGGGAAGGCCACGTCATGATTTTCATTGCACCAAGTTCTTGCTGTTGGTCTAAGTAATTGCGGCATAGTCGAGATGAATGTTTAGGGTCGTTGCCTTGCTAAAATTCGAAATGTTCCCAACAATCCTTTGTCCTGAGGGAGCAGCATGGTTTTTCAATATTTCCAAACACTGCTCTTTTCGCATTATACGAACCAAATCTCCTGGTCGATTTCCAGCAAAACATCCCCAAACCGTTACACTCCGACCTCCAGGTTTAACAGTGGGCTGCAAACATTGCTGAGCCATGCGTTCATGGGGTTGGCGGCATACCAACTGTCGTCGTCGAAATCCGAACATTTCAAATTTGGATTCATCTGACCAAAGGACTCGATTCCAATCGTCAGTGATCCAATCTTTGGGTTTTTGAGCCCTTGCTAACCGGTTGCGTTTGTGTATAGGTCGCAGGAGTGGTTTGCGTGCTGCTACACATCCTCTAAGGTTAGCTCTTTGTAAGCGGCGTTTTACCGTGGACACGGACACAGGGTTTTACCTCGTTCTATTCAAGCTGTGTGTGAGTTCAGCTGCAGTTAAATATCTATTTCGCTTACTTGTTCTTACTAACGGGTGATTTTTTAAGAGGTATAGGATTTGATTTTCAAAAAAAAAAACACAAAAAATTTGAAAAAACGATCAAATCTTTATTTGAGTCGATAGAACGGTCGATATAATTTAATGTTTATTTCATTTAAATGTTGGCCGCGGCTCCGCTTTAGATCGCCCATACGCAAGGTCCAATTTTAGCGCACTCTCTCCAACATATCGGCCGATATCTCACGAATAAATGCTTCAATATTGGCTTCCAGTGCGTCAATAGTTGCTGGTTTATCCCTGTAGATATTAGCCTTAACACGGCCCCACAAGAAATAGTCCAACGGCGTTAAATCACACGATCTAGGCGGCCAATTGACGGGCCCCACATGTGAGATAAACTGTTCACCGAACTCGCCTCTCAATAGGGCCAGTGTTTCGTGTGCGGTGTGGCATGTGGCACCGTCTTGTTGAAACCACATGTCAGCCAAGTCCAGCTCTTCCATTTTGGGCAAAAAAAAGTTTGTTATCATCGCACGGTAGCGCTCGCCATTCACAGTTACGTTCCGGCCATTGTCGTCTTTGAAGAAGTACGGCCCGATGATGCCACCGGCCCTTAATCCACAACAAACTGTGATTTTTTCGGGATGCATTGGTAGCTCTTGCAATGCTTCTGGCTGGTCTTCACTCCAGATGCGGCAATTTTGCTTGTTAACGTACCCATTCAACCAGAAACGAGCTTCGTCGCTGAACACAATTTTTCGATAAAAATGTGGATCTTCCTCCAACTTTTCCAGCGCCCATTCACCAAATTGGAAACGTTGTGGGAGGTCGTGTGGCTTCAATTCTTACACCAGCTGTATCTTATAAGGTTTTACACCCAAATCCTGTCGCAAAATTTACCACGTAGTGGAGTAACAGAGGCCCAATTGCTGCGAACGGCGGCGAATCGACATTTCAGGGGTCATCACTAACACTCGCGGATACAGCCGCAATATTTTCTTCAGTCCTCACTCTACGTCTGCGTGTTGGTGGTTTAATGTCCAATAATGTAAACTGGGTTTGAAATTTAGTCACAAGCTTCCGAATAGCTCCCTCAGTAGGCCGACCAAATTGCCCATAAATTGGAAGCAGTGCTCGATGCACTCTCTTAACCGAGCATGAATTTTGATAGTAAAATTCAATAATATGCAAGCATTGTTCGTTCGTAAGTCGATTCATGGTTAAATTATAGACCAAACTGAACAAGTTTGACAATGACACAAGACACGATTCACGCGTCATCTGTCAAAAACAGTGTTGCCAAAAAGATACTGGCAAAAAATCACCCATTATAACCCTATCGTCCAAAACAGTTGTAGCTGTGCGTCTTCCATAGCGTGGATGATCTACGAGACTGTCAGTTTCTCTCTTTTTCTTCAAAATTTGAGACACCGTGTTCCGTCCTATAGGCAGCCTTTCAGCAATCGCCCGAATGGGCAATTCCTCATCACGTAAGGCACACACTGCATCCCGTTTTTCAAGAGAAACGTTACCCGTCTTTACCATTTTCGATTATTTTGAAAAAATCTGACCCTAGCACATAGACTAGTAGTTTATATAAAACTAGGTACAATTTTTACTTTGTTTCATCGATACCCAGAATGATTATGTATCATATTAGGCCGAACATAATACATAGTACAAAAAAAGTAAACAGTGGCAGGAATTCGGCCAATTTATGACTGCAATAAACTAATAAAAATATTCGCATCTCTAAATATGTTTACATTTATTCCCTTTTTAGGGGTGTTTTACTGATTCTTATACATCGTTAGCTTGAATAGTCGTATTATAGATGGTAATAATCATTCAATATCATATATGCCTTATTTATTTTAAGTTCTCATAAAAAAAGTTACTGTCCCAAAATATTTGAGCGGTAGTTATACCTCCGGCTAGATTTTTATCGACGTATAGGACTTGATAGGCCTTTAATAAGAATCAGAAGCGTGCGGGGCTTCCAAATTAATAGGAGTTAATGGTTAGATGTTAAAAAAATACATTATTTTCATAGCATCCTGGACACTAAAAATGAAAAATACTTGTTTAATTTAGCATACTTTCAGTTCAGATTAAGTATTTGAAAAATGTGCATTCCACAGTTTATTCGTTTAGTGGAAGTATTCGAGGTTCAATCGAATAGTGAAAAATAGCGCGCCTTGTAAATTTTTATATTTGCATCGCAATAAATTATAACTACCATCATTATTAGTAATTAGAAGTAGTAAGAACCCAATAATTAGTGCATAAAATGACTAATATTATTTGCCCGCAGCCATTTCCTGTTTGGTTATGAAATAATGTTATGGTGAATCTCGGACGATTATACTCAGTATGGACGTAGTCGCAATATTACTTCATTCAAACGTAAGATAGATCGGCGCTTTCTAAGTATTAATACGTCGCAGTTTTAAAATCGCCCACAATTAGAAGCTCTGAACTTGTTAAAAGTATCTTGGACCACAGAATTTTCACAAAAAACCATACTGAAGGATTGAAAATCAAAATCACAGGCTGCAGATTCTAAAAAGTAGAAGATCAAAAATTAATAACGTCCCTTGGTGTGGCTCCAATCAGGCCATTTCACTGCGACCATAAGGTGGCTCATTGAGATCGAATTAACCTAGATTCGTAGCGACGTTATAATCAAGCGAAATCGCACAGCAACCCTCTGTTAAGCGAGCCTTTGGACTATACCAGGGTTTCAAAACTTTTTTTTTTTGTTGAGGCTCCCCGGACTATAAATTATAATAGGGTAGGATCGCACAAGAGTACGCACTTAACCAATTTACTTTGTTTAAAAATAATTGAAATGCTTTAAGTTGAAATTTTTATTCAAAATATTTTAGCTTACATACTAATCTAAACTTAAAAGACAAATTTTGCCATACATTTTAACATTTAACGAAAATATAAAAGTTTAAACAAAAACAATAAAATGCGTACTCTTAGGATACAGGTTCCTTAAGAGTACTCAATTGTGTCCTAAAGAGTACGCATGTAAACCAAAGAGTACGCGGTAAGATATATCGCCCAATTGGCTGTACCTAAACTTATTCTTTTAAATGTAGGCATAAGTCACAAGAAAATAGGCCATTTCCTAGATAATTAGAGCAGTCATCATGCCACCATGTTTGACACAAGTGACACTTAATCCAATCGGATGTAGAATAATGCTCGGAACATCCGGGACAAATCGTATTGTCTTTTTCATTGTCAACTTTTTTCTTCTTCTGGATTTCTGTATTTTGCCCAGAATCACCAAAAACTTTTCTTTTTCCTCCCTTTTTCTTTAGGCCTTCTTTACGCCTATCTTTTTCTTCCAACAATTTGTCTTTGTATGGGGTAGATGACAGGATTTCCGACTTTTTAGATTTAGTTCTTCTTACTTGTTCATGGGTAGCTTTTGGTAACGGTAAAATCATTTTAGGAGTAATACAAACACTTAAACCTAGATCAATCGGTGCCGCAGACGTAGCCTCAACATAAGTTGAAATTTTGGTAAAGCCTGTACTTTTTGGACTTGGTGTTCTAGTTTGCTCATTTTCAAATAATTTTTCCTTATCGTTTTTAGGCGGGATATAGCCACTTGTACCTGGTTCACTTAGTTCCTTAGGAGCTGCTTTAAAGTAAGCTGTACTTTCAGTAACGTCTGAACTTTGTGGTTCGGGAATCGTAGATTGCTTTTCTTCGGTTAATTTTAAGTTTTCTTTTATTATGGTATTTCTTACTTCTGCAAGAGTGCAATCGTCATCAAATGAACTCTCTTCAACAGATGATTCGATTCTTTGTATTTCAGATTGAGTTTCTTGGGCCAGGTCTAGATGTGGTCTGTTTGTGACCTCAGATGGAGCAAAATCTAAATCACTAAAAACGTCTGGGTTATAAGGAAACAACCCAGTGCAAGCAAATGATTTTTCACATATTTCTATAGTAGTGACTTTTGAATAAGCAAAATGGAAAATGGCAGCCATTTCTTTTAAAGTAATAGGGCGTCCAGGGTTGTTGACCATCCATTTATCGCATTCGTTTGAAAAAGCTGTTTTTAAGGGAAAGAAAAATCCTTTATCTAAGGGTTGAATTTTATGGCTTGCATGAGGAGGTAGGGTTAGTAGCGTTATAAAATGACTTCTAGAGAATAAAATGGTCTCCAATGAGCAATGAGATGTGTGATTGTCCATTATTAAAACCACTGGATCTGTTTCGGATGGTTTTACAAAGTCGCAAAAATGTCGCAACCAAATTACAAACAAATCAGTGTTCATATAACCTGAATCTGAGATCATTTTTAATGTCCCAGGAGGTGCTCCAAAAAAAAGTTCCTCCTTCATTCTTTTTCTTGCGAAAATAAGACCTGGCGGAACCCAAGTACCACCAGCGCTCATGCAGCATACAGCCGTAACTAGCTGACCTCGTTCACCTGATACAACTTTTGACACAGTTTTCTTCCCTTTACAAGCATAAACTTTTGGGAGCTTGTTTGGTACGGTAGATAATCCCGTCTCGTCCATATTAAAGATCCTGTGTGGTGGTAGTTTTAATTTTTCGTAAACTATTTTTAAATTTTCGAAAAAGCGTTGACACTGAACTTTATTAAAGCCGATAGCGCGACCTAAGCTGCATTTTTCTGGAGCTCTGAGAGACAAAGTATTTCTTGCTGCAAAATCTTGTACCCAGTGTTTCCCCGCCATCTTGTTTTCTGTATTAAACCTATGCGGAATTTTATTTAATTCTGCATACTGAAAGGCCAAGTACCTAACATCTTTCATACGCAGTCCATAAAATCTGTTATCTAGATCTTTGATATGGTCAGCCAATTCCTTTTCCTGTGCTTGTGAAAATACAGGCTTAAATCTACCCAGACTAGATGGAATAGTACCCTAAAATAAAAATAAAATTGCATTTTGACGTTAAAATCGTCAGTTTATTATTACCTCTCGCAATCTTTTTCTTAATGTACACTCATTCACATGAAAGGACTTTGCGACCGATCTTTTACTTTCCCCTTTTGCGATGCGGTCCCTTGCTTGGTCGATGATTTCTTGAGTAAATTTTAATGATCTATCGCTCTTTCGCTTGTATTTACCCATTATAACAAACTAAAACAAATAATAAGAAGTCATTTCATGTGTCCCTAAGAGTACGCACGAATCCTAAGAGTTCGCATGCGTACTCTTTGCCTGCGTACTCTTAGGAACCTTGACATGAAAAATTTAAACACTGAGTTACAAATTTAGGCAACCAGAAAAACTGTATGTATGTCGCTAAGGATCAACTGTAAACATTACTGTTTAAGGCATATTTACGATTTTTTATAAAAATTTGCGATTTAATTAAATATTACTTACCCAGTAAGTTCAAAATATTACATGTAATTTCAGGAAAACTATTTTTTCCGCATATATGTTACGCATTTGTTAAAAATTGTCAGCAAAACTACACAAACTCTTGGGACAACTAACAACTAACTACTGACGAGACGACAGCCGACTGGCGGGGATAACAATAAAAAAATGGCGATCGCGTACTCTTATGGAACGCGTACTCTTAGGCGATCCTACCCTACTTTCTCAATAAATACAAAAAAACGCACATTATATAGAAACGAAGACTTTTATTTCAATTCTAATAAAGAAACTTTAAAAAATTAAATAAACTAATAAATGTTTTTTATCGAAAAACTTGAATAAAATAAGTGTAGGTACTAATGAGACACTTGAGATTGCATGTCCTGTACCAGTTGGTTGATTCTAGGTTCTGTTTTTGCCAGAGCTATCATCAGGTCGCTATCGACATCAAGACGATTTTGCTGTTTAGTTTTAATTAAAACTAGAGCAGAATAGCCTATCTCACATAAGTAAGTTGAAGAAAAAGGAACTAAACTGAATCCAAATTCAAGATGAGATGTAAATAATAACAGTTAGCGCGTGATCTATCGGTAACAGGTGGGGACAACGCCTCTTATTGGTCAATTCGCCATTAAATTTCAAGCGGTCGCCTGGCGGAATAATGCGCGGGGCAGGGGCAGGGCAGGCAGAGTTACACTCAGGCCACCGTCCGTGCTCGTGTTTTCGTTTTCACCTTGCTTGGTTGTTGCTGTTGTTGTTGTTAAGTGTATTTGAGTAATTTGTTAAGTTTCTGTTAAATACTGTCATCTTTGTTTTACAACACGTTGGTGGTAGTCCATCATTCGGAGGTAGCCCTGAATGCGGCCCTGAACGCCGTCCTTGCTTTTGGTAATCACGCATCCATTCTATCTTGGGTGTAAATACACTATAGTATTCGTAAAGCAGCCTTCATTTCTAGAAATTCTTCCTGAACTTCATCTGGTAATTGTGACACATCGACAACAAATGGATTTCTTGTCATGTGCCATATTGGTGACTCTGAATTGATGTTTCGATAGTATCGGCGAAATTCGTCTTCCTGCGCTTGCAAATGAGTTTTTATGGCAGCTTTTAAATTTGCTTCCAGTATGTTATAATTGCTTCGAACAGAAGAGAAAAAGACATAACATTTTCAGAAGACACTTTTTGATTCCAAAGTTGAAGCTTTGATATGAACCCCTGAATATAATCATAATTGCTTATTATAGTGTTGTTTCTGCCCTGAAGTTTCAAGTTTTGCTCATTCAAGGAGTCAAATATGTCAGTTAAATAAGCCAACCTCCATTGAAATGTGTCATCTTTTGAACATTGTCAAGAAATCGTGTTTTTCTTTGAATTCAAGAAAAACAATTACCTCTTCTTTCAATTCATAAAGGTGAGCCAACATGTTGCCTTTGAACAGCCAACGTACTTCTGTATGGAACAGAAGAACTTTGTGATCAGAATCAAGATCCTCGCAAAGTAAAGTAAATACCTAACTGTTCAAACCGCTGCTCTTGATGTAGCTTACAATCCTTATAGCCGAGTCCAAAGTCTGGCATAATTTCTGTGGCAACGTTTTGGAAACCAAAGCTTGCCGATGAATGACACAATGTTTACTAACCATTGCGGGATTTTTTTTTCATTGAGCTTTTTAGCTAAGCCCGATCGTACACCTATCATTGCAGGTGCGCCATCTGTGCAAAGTCCAATGAGTTTCTTCCAATTCAAATCATTTTTTTTTCAACTAAATTTGATATTGAATTAAATATATATTCAGATGTAGTACCTGCTGTCAAAGATTGGGAGTACAAAATCTCTTCTTGAATGATATCTCCGCCGATGTAGCGAACATAAACTATTAACTGTGCACAATGAACGATGTCGGTGGATTTATCGCATCTAATGGTAAAAAATGGCGATTATTTTACTTTATTAATTATTTGTGACTTTATGTCTGCTGAAATCTCATCGATTCTACGCTTGACTGTATTATTCGATAGAGAAATAGACTTCATTTTTTGCTCTGCATCTTCTCCTGAAATTATCTGCGTTGCTTTCAGGACACATGGTCTTATTAATTCTTCACCGATAGTATGAGGTTTCTTTTGCTTTGCTGTCATAAAAGCTATTTCAAGTGAAGTTTTGAGATGCTGCGATACACCTGTGTGATAACTTCCCGATTTATCCAGTCTCATCCGCTTGAGTGATTCTGCTTTAGAAGAAAAAAAACTCTTTCGGCTTCAAAACCAGATAAGGATGTTGTTGCTTCAAATGCCTTTCAAAGCGATTGGGCCTCATGCAATCGTTACTTAAAACTTTCATACATATCACACACTGAGGCAATTGTAACTCGTCTCTTTCTATGAAGGTAAATCCAAACTTAACGTAATCTTCGGAAAACTATCTTTTTTTCGCTGCCATTTTGCACCTATAACAATAAAACAAATAAGTAATAAATAACCAAAATACCTACATGTAATAACTAATTGTATGCCCATTATTTTATCTTTATAACGTAATGTATACAAGGGTATACTGGCTGCCGGGAGATTTATATTTTTGTAGGCAGGTTGACGTTATAATAGTATTTTTAAATACATTTTCAATCAATATTAGGTACTCATAGTTCGTCGTTTTAAAATATTTCGCCACGTTGGTTTAATTGTGATGTGGTAAAAAAATCGCAATGGCCGATCGATGAACGCGTCTCCACTCGAATCATCAATTTAGTAAATTAAATAAAAATGGTAACTGAAGTTTGTAAATACACAAACTCACCTTTTAACAGTGAGACACAATAATTTGACACACTCAGATTTCTCAACAAAACATGTCAAATTTTTCGCAAGTTTGTTGGAATGAATGTCACAGATGCTCATCTGCGTCTGGTAGGTACACAATTGGTTTCTTAGTGATGAATGTTAAGCGGAGCGCGGCGGGTGTGCGCGCGGATTTCATGTTGTGACTTGTCCAAACTGATATAAACTGCGATTGACGACGCCGAGTTTTGAAATTATTCATGCGTGTAAATTAAACATTACATTGTATTGTTATTTGTTAATGTTGTTTGTTTATTTTTTGTTTTTTCTTTCTAAAATGCAAACGCTTTCCGCCCACTTGTTATCTGTCTATACCCGTCTTGGGAGGCGCGCCCCCCTGGTTGGGAACTCCTGGACTATACAGTCTAACAAGCTCACAGTCACACATGACCGCGCCCTAGAGTATGAATTACATACATTCTTTCAAATCTAGGACCAATGACGTTCACATTTTTATCCACAGCAAATTCAGAATTACTTCTTAAAATTCCTGAATCTCAGTCAACACTCAGGCACCCCTCCAAACGACGTGCTTCCTCCTCTTTATTCTCCCCCTTCTGTTCTCCCTTTGTTCTTCCGTTTTTTCTCCCAGACTCTAGTATCTTGGCAACTACATCTGATAGACCTTCTGAAAAAACTTTAACCAAATGTTATGGTCTCACAGATCGTTCTGACAGACAGTGATAAACAGAACGAATTTTCTGTGAACCACGAGTCAGCGACATCATCAGGGGCCTATTGGAGTGGAATAAAATTCAATAAAAAAATCACCATAGATCCTAGTGTCAGCATAATTTTGATTGACATTCTTTATTTGAGCATCTCAAATCTCTTAAATGAATAACCGGTCAAGTTGTGTTTACGAATCGTTCTGCAAATATTTTCCAAAATTAGTGTTAAATAGTATCATTTAATTACTGTGCTATCGATGAATCCGAGCATTACGATACATAGAACAATAACGCTGCTTTGTAGTGCCTAAGATCTTCTTTTTGCTTCAAATCGCCGAAATTGGACGACATTTATCGCCAACTGTACTTTGACCCGTGCGCTTCTATACATTGACACCAGGCACTGGGAGGCTGGGTATTGCTGTGAACCTCCAGCGGAGTTGCCGTAACTTTCGGATTATCCTATCAGCATTAAAATGCCAAAAACCAAGACTGATAATTGCGACATATGTCTTAAGGAGGTTTTTGATGATTGTCAAGCATTACTATGCGATAAGTGCAACATATGGAAACATAAAGAATGCTTATCAATGTCAAATAAAACATATCTTAAATTAAGTAAATCCAATGATGATTGGATTTGTGGCAAATGTAAGACCAAAGATGGTCCTGGTTTTGTTTCACAGGCGAAGAGGGATTACACTCTGGCCGATGTCATGGCAAAATTAGAGGAGATGGATAATAAATATAAGGCATTATTTACTAAATATAACGAGCAATTAAAAATAAACGAACAATTACAGGAAGAACTCGGCCAAATTAAGCAACAGTTAAACAAAAATGAACAAAAGGAACTTAAAAACAACTTGTTGGTTCAAGGAATTCCATACAAAGAAAACGAGAACTTACCTGACATTATAAATAAAATTGGCAATTACCTTGACGTCCCGAATGGAAACAGGTTTACGACTTTTCGATTGGGCAGGGATAACAATAAAAACAACCCTGTTAAAGTCATCTTTGAAGATGAATCAACCAAAATAAAATTTTTAAAATCAAGAAAGAAGTTTGGCCTTAAAAGTTCGGATTTGGGATATACGACAGATAATAAAATATTTCTCAACCATGAACTCACAAAAGAAAATCTTGATTTATTCATGGCAGCCAAGGCTTTTAAGAAAGACAGAAATTATAAGTTCCTTTGGATTGGAGATGGTAATATCCTCCTAAGGAAGGACGAAAACTCAAAAGTTCTTCGTATTAGTAATAAAAGTCAGTTGGAAAACTAGTAAGGCCTCGTGAACAACTAAAAATTGCTTACATGAACTTGCAAAGTATTAGAAATAAACTGGATCTGGTGCAGTGTTTGGTTGTAAGTGAAGATTGGGATATACTGTTGGCAGCTGAAACATGGTTGGAAGAAAGTGAAACATTCTTGTTTGAGTTGGATGGCTATAATGCTGTTCATTCCTGCAGGACTGGTAGAGGAGGTGGTGTGTCTATCTATGTGAGGAAATCTATTAAATTTCGTGAAATTGAGAAGTCAAACAGATGTGAGTTAATAAACTGGATATGTATTAGCTTAGGGGAACAAAACTTAAAAATTAGTGTTATTTATAAACCACCATCTGTAAATAGTAAAAATTTTTTTCATTGTTTGGAATCTATTATGCGTACTCATCCTAAAAATCATTTAATTGTTGGGGATATGAATATTAATTTGCTAGAAGTCTCACAAGTAGCCAAGGAGTACAAAGATTTAATAGCATTAAACAGTTTTAAAATTAATAATACGATAAATGAGGAGTGTGCTACTAGAGTTAGCAGTTCGTCAAAATCTGTTATAGACCATGTTCTTAGCGATTATGGTAGTAATGTAAGTTGTAGAGTCAGTGTTAAAGAAAATGCAATTTCGGATCATAAACTTATATTACTTGATATTAAAACATCTGTGCAGTTCCATAAACCAAAAGTTGATTATGAGGTAAAATCTGTAGATTATAAAAAATGTGTAAACTTATTTAGACAAAAAATTTTAAGCAAAAATGTAACAACTTTTCAAGAATTAATTAATTTAATTGAAGACTGCAAAAGTAAATCGGTATATATAAAAAAATTAAGAATACGTACAAATAACACCTGGATAAATAATGAAGTCCTTGAGCTTATCAAAAAAAGAGATAAATTATATAAAAGAAAGATTAACCAACCAGAAGACTTAACTATCATCTCTGAATTTAAAAACATCAAAAATAAAATAAACAATAAAATACGTGCTTTGAAGAACCGTTATTTCCAAACTAAATGGAGTTTAGCTGGAAACAATGTAAAGAAACAATGGGCTTTTATAAACAGCCTAATAAAAAATAAGGAGTATAAAGTAAGAATTGATCAACTAGTAACTGAAAATAACATTATTAACACTAAACTTGATATTGCAAACAATTTAAATAAATACTTTTCTCGGGTCGGTGGATCAATTGTTGAAAATTTGGAAGCAGAGATTCAGCAGTTGAATGAGTTTATTTCTGTTGGTGAGGTTCACAACGAAGATTCTATTTCGATAACATTGACTAATAAAGAAGAGTTGTTGGAAGTTGTGAAAGAACTAAAAATAAACTCAGCACCTGGATATGACGGTATCACGGTTAAGGATGTAAATAATCTTGGAGAATACTTAATACCTGTTTTAGTACGATTAATCAATGAAACTATACAAAAAGGAATATTTCCATCAGAATTGAAAATAATTAAAATAACCCCACTTTTTAAGTCGGGAGATATTAAATGTATGAACAATTACAGGCCTATTTCAGTGGTGTGTGTATTCTCTAAGATTATAGAAAAATTAATAAAAAAAAGAATGTTATCTTTCATTGTTACTCACAATATATTGATTGATGAATTTCAATATGGTTTTATAACGAACAGTAGCACACTTAGTGCGGTTGTTGATTTTGTGGACTACATTTCAATGGCTCTAGATAAACAACAAATAGTTGTAGCTGTTTTCATTGACCTAAAAAAAGCTTTTGACGTAGTAAGCGTAGACGTTCTTTTAGATAAATTGTTTAAAATGGGATTTAGAGGTGTTTTGTACAGCTTGATTAAGTCTTATTTATATGACAGAAAACAGTACATAAAGCTTGGAGACATTGATAGTGAATGGTTATCTAGCACCTATGGAGTACCACAGGGGTCAGTTCTTGGACCTCTGTTATACAGTCTTTATGTACTGAATCTCAAGTTGGCCAATCTGAGGGGAAGATATTTTACCTTTGCAGATGACACTGTACTGGTATATACTGGAACAGACGAAATTGCTTTAAGGAATCTTATTAATGATGACCTGAATAGTTATCTTAAATGGCTGTTTTCGAATAGATTAAAAATTAACATTGAAAAAACAAAATACATTATATTTAAACAAAAAAATAAGATAGTTAGCAATAATCTAAATATTAACATAAATAATATAGCGCTAGAAAAAGTGTCAAGTATTAAATATTTGGGATTACTGATAGATGAAAGTTTAAATTGGTCACTTCACGTAAATGGAATTTGTGATAAAATAGTTTCAATGCTATCTGCCTTATATAAGAGTCGAGATTATTTGTCCAACAAAAGCAAATTTCAAATTTATAATGCCTTCTTTCTTACACATTTTAGGTACCTCTTGCCAGTATGGGGTATGTGCGGTGAAGTTAATTTTAATAAAGCTCAAGTTTTACAAAATAAAGTTCTGAAAATATTGTTTAATTTTGATTGGCTTACAAGTTCTAATACACTTTATTCAAATTTAAATTTAAACAAATTAAGAGTGTTATTGGAGGTGGAACAATGTAAACTTGTTTATAAAATTATAAATAATCTACTAAAAAGTAACATAAATATTAGGTTCTACCATAACGTGCATGATCACCAAACAAGATCACTAAATAATGTTTATCAAATTTCCACAAGAACTAACATAGGTTTAAAAAATCCGATTACAGACGCAATTAAGAAATTCAATAATTTACCTCATTGTATAAAAGATTCAAATAACTATAGAAGTTTTGTTAGAGAATTGAAAGATTGTAAAAATGTTAATGAATTTATTTGTTGAAATTATGAGCAACATTGCAGTGTACCTGTAGTTCATATATATTAATTATTGTCTTGTTATTCTCGGGGCCAGTGTTTGCAAACACTGATTAGGGAATTATTGTTATAACTGTTATACTTTTGTATTAATGTGTTTAAATAAATTATTTCAAAAAAAAAAAAAAAAAACTACATCCTCCTCACGACTAAATTTCCATCTCTATAATTATCAGTCACCCGGCGACCCATCCCACTATCCGCTCAAATTGGCCGTCTGTCCACCGCGCTTTAAGGTATCGCTTGAAAAAAAATCGCCCAGCAGCTGATTTTCCTATCATCAGCTAAAACATCCCTATCAGTCGTATTAACAACCTACATAATGACAAAAGCAACTCGATAAAATGTCAACTTGTTGACTAAGTAGGCTAGTGTGCAAATAGTTGATTCCGCACTTGTTATAGTATTTCCAATTCTAGTTGAAAATTCATAAAAACCAGAGCGGCCGACACCTCAAAGGAATATCTGCCGTAGGCGTCACATTTTATACAGAAAAATAAGGTTCAATATCAATGTAGCTTTATTTGTAAACGACTGGTTTTGGATTTAAAAAAAGCAATATGAATATATTTCTGTGGGTGATTGTTGAGTGATAAATAGCTTAGGGTGGTTCTTCAGACTGATATAGCGGTAGCATAATGTAAACATAATACGAGTTATACATTCTTCTTCATGTGCGGTATCTGAATCATCCGACGTTGGCGATCACCATAGCGCAGGCACGGTCTTCTGCCATATGGAACAGTTGTTCTGCATTTCGGATACATCTGCATTGTCAAAGTACAAGTACTACAAGTAAATCATTATTTTCGATTTGGTTGCCAATTTTTCTGTTTGTTCTTATGCCGATACAACGTCAGTTTGAAAAATCACCTCGATTTTCCATTGAATAATAAAATTTAGAACATATATGCAAGAAATACAGTCAGTATACGTACCTACATATTTGCAATAATTTTCATCGATAAAAAACATATCGTATGAGATTCCGAACAAGTTCCAGTGTCTGTGGCGAAGATAAAATAAAAATCAAATGGCAGCATAAACAAATCTTGAGCACAACTAGTCTAATTTAATCATCAGAGTCAGAACTTTAATCATAATTGAATTATGACTGAAGGTATAGGGGCTGGTGTAGGATATTCATTTTCCTTCTCTATAGTGTGGGCAATACAATTTTCCCATTTGGCGCTGCCGACTTCGCTTACAACTTGTCTTATTTTATTGATCACCTCGACACTTAATGATGGTGCTTGGTTGCTTTTCCTGAGCCGTCTCTTTATGATTGCTCAAATCGTTACATACTCTTTTTGGAAGTTATGTGATTTTATCGTTTCCAATAAAACTTTTTTCAATGGATTTTTTTCAGGAATAGTTATATCTTTCCTTCTCATGAAAGCTAAAATATATTCCTTTTTAGTTATTTCAGAAGGTATTTTATGAAGCACCTTTGAATGGTTTGAGGCATTGTCCTCCACCACTACAGCATTTGCTGGGAGATTTGGTATACGCTGCTCGATGAACCATTTTTCAAACAAGTCTGCGGTCATGTCCTGATGGTGATCAGCAGAAGATTGTGCTATATTTTTTGCTGATAATAATAGGGCATTGGGTGCAAAACCATCTTTACTTCCAGCTTGGAGCATAATAATACGTTTCCCTCTTGCACAAGGAGCATTCAAGGTGCAATTCTGGGAACCGTCTACCCAACCATATCGAACAACATCATGAGTCTCGAACCAAGTTTCATCCAGATAAGATAGTCCGTAATGTTTCCAAGGAATGGTATCTGTAATCAGGATAATCTTCTAATTTATTTAATCATTTCCCGGATTGGCACTACATTTTCCTTATAGAAAGTATAAATAATATTACGAATAACTTTTATCGCCCTCATCAATATTCTTGAATTTTTCTTTCCTTTGTTTTCGTTCCATGTTGTGATCTGTGACATCCCCTTTTTTGATAATTCGACGAATTGATGATTCCGATATTTCCGTAAACTGATGTATCCGATTAATTATTTTATATTTCGGATTTCCCACATTTTCTTTCTTCAAACATTCATACAAATCTAAAATGACTCTTTGGCACTGTACATGTAAGTCTTTATTTTTAAATTCCGAATCCTCATCGACAGAAGTCGGTTCTATAATATTTTCAACATGTCTGCATGTTCAGGCTCGTGGTCGACGAATACAGTATCTCTGTAAAATAGTCTTTTTTCGTCTGATGTTGGAAATGGTCTCAGACACCCCTGCTGCTGAGCTATTGTACAATCGTAAATTTCAGTTTTTTGAGCAATTCTAGTAGTTTCATTGCTTGTAATCAGAATTAGATGGATTGATATATATTGTTACCCATGAAAACAAATCAATGTAAAACATCGGATTTTGAACAAATTCCAGCATGTATAGCGGAGATATAATACAAAATAAATGAGGGCAAAACTAATCCATAAATCTTGAACAAATTTATCTGAATCATAAATTAACGCGACGCACTATCCCATTATTTTACTACTGCACTGGAGTCATAAATCATTAAAGCAAAAAACTAGCCGGTTCGGACGCGTCGAATGGCCCCAAAATAATCTTTTTATTTCTTCGACATTCTCAGCAATCCCCATCAGCGCTACATTTGAGCTACTGTAGCAAATATACCAGTAGTATACTGGATGAAATTTGGTGAGCTCTATGCCTGGTACAATGTATTTACATGTGATTTTAGAATTCTTTACGCGATCCTGATAGATTTGTTATTTTCAATTAGATTTGGATGGACTATACCAGTGAGCATGAAGTGAACGACAGCTAGTTCCAAGCTGACGTTTTGTTGGATAACCTACATAATGTCATCAAAAACCTGCATAATGTAAAAAAACCTATACTTTGCAAGTTACGTACTATCCTAACCGGCAACAATGCCAATCGCATCAAATTGGCCGGCCGCCCACCGTGCTCTAAGGTATCGCTTGAAACCATTCGCCCAGCAGCTGATTTTCCCATCGTCAGCTAAAACATCCCTATCAGTCACCTGGCAACGCTGCCAAACGCATCCCCCTATCCACTCAAACTGGACGTCCGCCCACCGTGCTCAAAGGTATCGCTTCAACTCGGCGCTTGCGTTCCCGACGCCTGCGTCCCGGCGCTGCGCGTCGTCGTGACGCCATCAGGCGTCCTTCCATCGATTAGTCCCTAGCGTGGAGCGTCCGCCGCGGTTGGTTCGCATCTGTTGCACCACCGCACCGTCCGGTCTATCTGTGTCTGCAGTCGGAAAAAATCGTCCTCCGTCCACGGAAAGTACCTTCGTTGTGCCAAGCATCTCTGGAACCATCCCACTTCTGAAAAGGTAAACAACTTCTTCTCATACCACGTCCGAGCGACGTCCAGAAATAGCCGTGTAGTTAACAAACAAAATCGAATCGCGGATCAGAAATATCCGCTTGATTTCGCCAAGCAGTGTTTGCCAAGTCGGAATTAGCTAGGTTTGTTTTTTCTAGCCGGCAAACGGCGTTATGTCAATCGATAATTGACCTATTGACCTTAAATGTCCAATATCCCGTGTGATTAGGTTGTTAACTCTTTTATCTATGTCCGCATTGATAGGGCGGAGTCCAGGAATAGTGGATTGACATAGTTCATAATAAAATTCTGAACACCTGGGACTGACATGTGACTGGATAGTTGAGCACATAGGTATTCCCAAATTTCTTATTTCAAATGTATCTGGTACCAAACATACCAATGCATTTGTGCTGTTTTGAAAAATTCCACTTTCCTTGTCACAAAAGATATCGAATAGAACTTGCGTCCCATTTGGGTTAAACACTGACTGAGCTTTCGTCCGGTTCCAATCATCTTACATTTCTTCTGAAGATGCTCCTGTGTAATCGGGGATGGAAGTATGTGATTAGCGAAACCCAGGTTAAACGTAAACCTTATACATATTACAAAATTATCTAAACAAGAAAGTTGTCGAATCAAGGAAGCACACACAGAAACTACTTTTTCATACTTCTGGATAACAAAGAGAAATCACTTAATTCAACAGCTATCAAATGCAATTTACAAAAATTATCACTCTTCACTTCCCACGCCAATTGTCGTGGAAGTATCGCGAAAAATTTCGAAAATGATTGTTATTACATATTACTAATTCTTGACTCCTATATAACTCTAAAAGGGTTTTGATTAAATTTTGACTTAAAGGTGCTGCTATGCCAGTGACAAAAGAGCTGTGGGAGTTTTGAATATTATTGAGTGGCTGCGGAGAAAGAAAAAATTAAAACCGCCAAAACGCCGTTTTTCGACGTTTCAAAAAGATGGTCAAAATAGTCAAACATATTTTCCATTCAGTTGTCATTGTAACAGAAATAGGGTAGACTTATTTTCTGTACCTTGATATGTAGAGGTGGAACATACCGAATCAGGTTTCGTGTGTCAAATTCGACTCTCAGAATTGGGATCTCCGAACGCCAAGAGATTTGAAGTTGGTTAAATGGGACAAAGTTGCGCATTTAAGTAACTAAGAAAATGGAACTCAAGTTTCGCAAGTTCGAGTATTTCCGGAGATAGACGAAAGAAACCCAATTTTTCCTAAATCGGTATTATTTTTTCCCGACTTTATCTGAGATGGTATTGCAAGATAAAAAGTATACTAACATTACTACTTTTTTAGAATTTCAATACATCTCAGACTACTTTTCAAACACTGAATAAACCATTGGCGATTTAATCGAGTAAACATGTGATAAACTTATTTTCAAAGCCAACTATGAGAATATTAGTTTTTTTTTTGCAGTAGCTTAGATTTGGCCAAGTCAATCTACGTCGGACACATATTATAACTGTTTGAAATCAATATTAAAAAATCTATTCAACTATGCAAAAATCCAATATTGGACATATAGAAATAAATAAAGTTGATGATTGAGAACAAGAGAATGTTGAAATACTAATTGTTCCATCATGTAGAGGAGAAGTAGTGACAATATCAATGTATTTTTAGTTTGAAATCCTATCTCAAATAAAGCCAGGAAAAAATAAAAACGATTATGGGAAAATCCAGTTTTTTTTTCTATGAAATTGCGAAACTTTCCAAGTAGCATTTTCTTAGTTACTGAAATGCGCAACTTTGTCCCCATCATACGACATCGTATGAGAATTGAATTTGTAACATCCGGCATAGTCAATCTAGTTAACGATATTTTTTGTAGTTTATAATTATAATCTTCCCCGATACTGTATCGAAATTTCTGAAAATCAGCTGATCAACTCTTACACATTACAAGTATATTATTATTTAGTTTATTAAATTCAAGTATTCCTTTCTGAAATATTGATTTGCTAGTTATATTACTATTGCAATTTTGTCAATGGCTCTTGTATAATAATTGTCATAATGATCATTCAATTCTATGTAATGTTCTAAATGTTGAAGATGAATTTTTACTATAAATATAAAAAAAGGGAACCAAATATCATATGAAATATTTTTTTTATATCCAACCACTGCAATTCTTGTAACATAGATTTTATTTTGGTGTACTTATTTTTATTCAATATTATTCTCACAGGACTTGTAATTTTGAGAATACAGCGTCTTTGGCAGTCAACAAGGTAGTTGAACAATATAGTAAATACGGTAGAATAATTGTATTATAAACTATTTTCTTTGGAATATGTACTAAAACTATGAGAAGCCCTATAAAAGTAATTTAATTTATTTTGTATCCCTGTCAACAGTTTTAAAAGCCCTTTTGATGTCCAAAAACACTGCCACTGTAAGTTTCCTTTGTCCATACATCTCTTCCAGTCCTCTAAAACCATTTGTATAGCCTATTCAGTTGAGTGTTTTGTTCCTGAGTACAGCTTGAAATTTGGTTAAAATTCCATTGTCCCTCGATGATCTGTTCGTGAATAATTCCTCCAAATACTTTTTCAACATCTGGCAGAACATTTATTGGCCACATATTGGTGCCCAACTCAGAATTCTTAACTTTAGAAACAGGAGTTATGGTAGAACACTTCAATTTTGTTGGAAATTCGCCATATTCCCAATTCATCAGGATTAATATTCAAGCACCAATAATATCAAAGCATTCATTAAGCACCGTTTTAGACAAAATCTCACTTTTATTTCGATTTGATTTCAATTTTGATATACTTTTCTTGAGACGATGGATGTTTATTGTTCTAAACCCACTGAATGATGCATTACAATCTGATCTAATTGGAAACTGGTATATAAATTGATCTTGCTACGTCGTTGATACCCATCGTAGAACCTCATTTTCGATAATGTATTTCTTATAATAGGAAAAGCAATGTTATCCACATATATTTAATAATAATAATAATAATAGACGTCTTTATTTATCCACAATTACATTGTAGTATAGCCAAATGTCAGACTTAGATGGCGAAGTTTAGCATGCTGCTACTCTCACACTTAACCATATAGTCTCTAGCAGATGTTCAAAAGAATACACTATCCACAAACAGATTTGGTTCATTACATCGAAAGTAAAATTTAAAAAAAGAGAAAAAGGCATACTTTCCAAACCCAAATGCACCAAAAAATTATTAATCTGAATTAAAAATGGAATAAAAAAGAAATGAATGATTACGTAAATTATATGTTTGGAGGGTTGAGTAATAATGTTTTAACTTTTTGTCGAAAGACAGGTAATGAAAATTCCTTATATACTTTAGGAAGGTTATTATAAATAATAGCAACATTGTAAGAAAAACTGCGTTTAAAAAGTGTAGACGTATGCAGGGGTATTCTAATATTATTTTCTCTGAGAGTTCTACAGTGAACATCATTATTAAATGAAATTTTTTCCTTCAAGTAATGAGATTTAGACGTGAGCAGCAACTTGTGAACAAAAACTGAATAGTGATAGTTGACCATGTCATTAATTTTTAACCAGTTTAGAACGGGATATTTCGCTGATACATGATCAAATCTACGTAAGCCAAAAATGAATCGTATATAATTGTTTTGAATAACTTGAATAACGTTTTTAGTGAAATTGTCTAAACAAGTATAGTATACGATATTACAATAATTTAGTATAGATATGACCAATGCTTCACATAGTTTTTTACGCAACTTAAAATTAAGTAAATACCTGTTTGCTATAAGAGTGCGCAGCCGTAGGTAGGATTTCTGAGATAGACTTTTAACATGTTCAATAAACCTTAATTTTGTATCAAAAACAACACCAAGAATTTTTGCAGAAACAGAAAATTGCAAGATTTGGTTATTTATCTGAATGTTCAAGAGCTGTGTTACATTGTATGTTTTTCTTTGTGCGCAAAATAATATCATTTTAGATTTTTGTGGATTAATAAGTAGATTGTGATCTAAAGAGTATTTAATTAATTTATTCACATCGTTTTGTAACAATTGAGTAGTATTATTGACATTATCTGGGTTAAAATAATGAAGCAATTGCGTATCGTCTGCAAATGACTGGACATGAGAATTATCAATACTTTTGCTTAAGTCGAACGTATATATGAGGAACAGAAGCGGCCCCAATACAGAGCCCTGAGGTACGTCTGAGGGAATTATTGTCACTTGAGACATTTCTTGATTGACAAAAACACACTGAGTTTTTTGATGAAGGTAACTGTCGAAAAATGAAAGGGTTACACTGTCAAGACCTATGTAATTTAATTTAGCAAGTAATAATTTATGATTGATGCTGTCGAAAGCTTTCGAATAGTCTATAGAGATTAAGGCTAGTGCTATTGTTTTTACTGTCATCCTTTTGGTATTCCAATATTTTTCTTTTCAAGTCGTAGAACTGCTACATATTGGTTTCTTGACCTTACGTATTCTAGCCAATCATTTTCACTTCCGGTAATCATATACTTTTTATATAACAACATTCATGCACAGAACCACGGTGCTGTCTGTAAACATTGCCAATGAGAATCCCGGTGTTTGTACAGTGGCAATACAATTCGCGTTGAATAGCGTTCGACATTGTGAGATGAATTAAAATACGTGTGACCCTGTGTAGACATTAAAATTATTACGGTTAACGTTAAACATGCTAGGAAACAGCCCGAAGCGATGTTAATAACATAAACAGTGCTTTTCATGTTGAATAACGTAATGAGGGGTTCACGAAGGTAGTGAAAGCATAACACGAGAAGTATACGTCATTAATCGAGAAGGAAAAGTTCGAGGAATGTCTGTCGGATTGTTGTTGAGCTTTTCATTGTATTTAAAACAGTAGGTAATTAGGTATTTCAAGATGGTTAGGATTATCATCTGACATTTCACATAGCCGCACGGTATTGGAAATAGGACTTGGTTCTATAGTGTACACAGGGTGACCAAGATAAGGATATGTATGGGGATCTCAAAACCTGTAGGGGATAGCTTAGGTTAAATTAGGAAAAAGCTGCGTTCTTTAGAGCGTATTTACATGCCGTTGAGAAACTTTCATAGCTTACTGGGATATTTTGGAAAAACTAAAATTTGTCCAAAACATTTTAATTTTTTTCTGACTTTATTTTAAGAAATATCAAAGAACTGATGGAACTTTTCATTGTCACTTTTTAGGCACTATATCATGATGTTTTTAAATTTTGTGCCCGACGTTTCGTTTTTGAGAAACCATCATCTAGTTAATTTTTTTATATGGTCCGAAAAAAGTACACCCTTAGCTACTGGCATCTTTTTCTACGAATTCAACGATGAATCACATATTACATTTGTTTTCGTAGTTGTGAAGAATTTGTTTTTCTATCTGATAAGTATTACAGTAATGGACAAAACAATACAGACAAAATAATTTTGCGATGTTTTTCTTTTTTAACTTGTTTTATTAATACACCAACCTGTATACATAATTCGTTATAGCATAGTATTCGCTTATACATAAATAAATTCATCAGACTCCTTCAACTATGAAAAATATATAGACAAAGCAAAACAATTATAGAAAAAAGAAGCAAAGTTCATTGAAATATAGAAAACCAACCATGTTTGTGTTAATATTTTGTAGCATAACCATTACTATCAATCACCGACTGGCATCGTATCGGCATAGATTGTAGAAGTTTCTTCATCAATCTGTCTCCACTTTTGCTCTAAAACGGCAAAAAGTTCATCTTTGTTTGAATAATTTTTATCTCGTATTTGCTTATCTAAGTATTCCCATAGATTTTCAATGGGGTTTTATATCGGGAAACTGTGAAGGCCATTTGAGAACTGGTATTTTTTCATCCAGAAGGAATTTCTTTGCGAGATTTTAAGTGTAGAAACACTGACAATTCCTTTTGTCTCGATTTCGGCTTTTATTTGTCTTGGGGTTTTAAACGGATCTTTGGACGAAATTACTTTTATTAATCTAACTGATCTAGCATTTAGTTTTCTAGGCCGACCACTTCTCTTAGAGGCTTCCAAGATACCTTTTTGTTTATATTTGTTCAATATTGCCCAAACTGCTTTACGCTTCAGCTTCAAATTTTTGACAATGTCGACTTGACGTTGACCATCTTTCAATAACTCATTGATCTTAGTTTTCACATCGAAAGAAATTTTTGGACCACGCGGCATGGTCTTAAAATCATCCAACTTATTCCACAATACTTGATGAACCCAAACTAATCCTATTCTGACACGAAACTGTACTAAACTAATGTTGAAAAGAATTTGTCTACATATTTTTGTCCCTCATAAAAAAGTGTTTATATTTTCAGATTTGTATTGTGTTCATTGCAGATAATGTAAAAACAAGGAATTTAGTTTTTCTGCTAATAACGCATTTGTTTATGGAGCAATGAAGTATGAATTCGTTTTCTAAAGATATTTAGGTAAATATTCATATTTGTCTATATACTTTTGCCCATTACTGTACATACCATATTAGGTGCATGCTATAATAATTTGACATTATTTTCTTAACATAAATATCATCTCCAAACAGTAGAATTCAAAACATCACGAAACATTTCTGGTGTAATCATACTACTATATGATTCCACTACACATTCTCGTAACTGCTTTCAAAAGTATGCTGATAAACTCCATTTTTAATCCCAAACAAAAAAGTCCAGAGGGAAATCTCTGAGAAAGATACTCTCGAGCTTGCCTAGAGTTATGTGCACGAACACCGTCTTGTTGAAACCAACAGCAATTAAGCTGTGCCAAAGGTAAATTATCCAAGCAGTTTTCTAGATCAGGTTGCAACAATTGAAAGTACCGTTCTGCATTTGATGAATTGTGGTAAATAATTGGACCTAATATTTTGGTCCCAGGACATATTAAACCCAAAACGTTTTTGATCTCTAGATTCTTTTCCAGCCCGCAGATTTTCTTGAGCCCAGTAATGAGCATTGCTCTAATTTAATCGACTTCGTATCTCTCTCAAGATAGCAATGTTTATGATTAGAAAGAAGTTTTACATTATTTTTATTTCTCCTAATCAAATTATTAGTTTTTTCTGATTCGAACTCAGCTGAAGTTACAACTTCAAGAAACATAACTAAGGGCACAAAAGTTCGTTATTCTACCTCTTTATTTATATAAGAGAACCCACGTTTTTGATTAAAAAAACACGGCCGAAAGTCGAGCACCGGCTTCGGCAAAAAAGAAATGGACTTTCGGTCAGACCTTAGTCGTTTTTCCCACCGCAACCAGTAGTGACTGTTTACCTACTTTATCAGTCTACAGCGGTCATTTGTGATCGGTCATCGGAAAACATTAACTTTGTGTCAACCTACGTGCAGTAACATATACTTTCACTTTTCACGCCAATTGGAGGAAGTATTGTAATTCCCAAAATACCAAAAATGAGATATGAAGTCATCAAATGTGTTTCGAACTTTCTATCTACTCTGTATATGTTTAATTACATAAAAACATGTGCCTGCGTCATATTTCAGACATTATAAATGAATATATAACATAATTAGGTTAAAAAACCAATTTATGCGAGAATTACGATAATATCTATAGAACACTTCCTTCATAATATGCTGTGAAATTTGAAATAGGTTTTCAAAAAAGGCGACGAACCATAACACTGAAATGTCAAAACTATAAATCAGGCTGGTGTATAGCACGTGGGTTTATTCAGTGACCGTGAGCATGCTATAAAATTACTGTTTTGTATACAGAAGCATATGGATTTGCTATGTAATCCAGGAAATACGTGTAGTTGAGTATTGAGTATGCAGACGTTTGTGGATTAAATCCATACATCGTATTGCCGTTATAATACCCCGAGATATCATGTACGTATACAGGGTGTAAAGTTATGGGCGAATCAACATACGTCAGATGATAGGGGGCTCAATACATATCGATTGAACCCCTATATGCATAAAATACTTCTTTTTGTTTCCAGACTTGAAAAAGTCACTCGCCTGGGAAGAAATTTGAGTCGAATGAGGAGGTTATCACCGTCACGGAGGTCTCCTTTGCAGAAAACGTATTTTCCAAACGGATTAAATAAGTTAGAGCATGTTGATCGCCACTTTTCCAAAATGTTAGTTTTTCTTTTGTAGGCTAAGAGCCGTTTTACACACAAGAGAATTACTCCGAAAATTATGGTCATAATTATGCCGAAAATTTTTGCTGTCGTATTACACGTAAAAGAATTCTTATGAAAATTTTCTTGGTAAAAATATAAAACCCGTTCTATAGAATATGCGCGAGAATCGGCGCAGAGGGTTATTTCCGAGCATGTCAATATCAAATGTCAACGTCAACAACATAACCTCACTTAACATTTGTGGGTGTGGTCCTGTTCGAGTCGTACGAAGGAGCGTTTATTGTTATTGTTTATTCATAATGTCGTGGAATCGGGAAGAAGCGAGAAATTACACTGTTGTTGGAGGAGTACCAAAAGTGACCAAACCTGTACAAGGTGAAGTCACCCAATTACAAAAACAGAAATTTGCGGCGTCAGGCGCTGGAGGCGATAGTCCAACCACTGAGAAGTTTTATAATATTAACCAAGATCTCGATTACAAAAATAAATTTATATCAACGACGTCTGTTGTCTTTCCGATTATATTGGACGTCATACCCGTTAAGGTTATGTCCATTCGACAATATTACTCTAATGCGCAGGCGTATCATATGAATTACTCCGAAATTTTGTTTGCTTGTGTCATACAGGTTGTAGAGAAAATCTTCAATATTTTTTCCATGCAAATTTTCGGCGTAATTATGACCACAATTTTCGGAGTAATTCTCTTGTGTGTAAAACGGCTCTAAGTACGTATCGGACCGCCATCGTATTTGGTTACAACGCCAGACTGATAATTTGTATGTAATCAGGGACATTCACTTTGCTCGTGGTATTCGATGTACCATGGTCTTCCGTACCTTTCTCAGAAAGAGGCTATCTGATCCATAAACCAATAACTAAATCGTTAAACTGCTAGGCAGGACGGAACACAAAACAATAAAACCGATACTGAAAATCCCCTCCCTTATGTCTCCCCCAACATGGCGAACGGTACGCTCATTCTGTCACGTATCGTTGAATTATGTATAAATAATATTAATGCACTCTGTTTCCATACGACGAATTCGGCCGATACCAAAAACGGCAGGTGTAGGTAATTGACATTTGATATGGAGAATTTTCGTTCGTTCTATGAATCCGCATATCGCTGTGTCACGGGTATAAAATGGCATAAATATTTCTTTTGACCCCATTCGATGGATGATGAATCAATTTCGTTATTGAGAAATGAATTGCTTCCAGGTAGTAGTTGCAGGAAGTTTTTCGATAACGATTATACACTCGTTTAGGAGACGGCTTAAGTATTATGTAAGCAGCTGTTTTGCATTTATTAACCCCCTTCCCCTTGTCAGCAAAAGTGAGCAAATCTCTTCATACTTTGCAATTATATGATCAATTTCCATTCACCTCCATACTTCTGCTAATATATTTCCGGCAAACTCAAAATTTGATCTTTCTGAATGTTCATTAATTCTAACGCCACATTCATCCCAATGAGACCCAAAATGGTCTTGATGCAATATGAAACTAGCCGGCTAAGGCCCGTATCGTCAGTCGTCCCTACAATAATTGTAGGGCGCCTTTATGGCCTCCTTGATTGTCATAGTTTTCTACTTCTCCGTGTCAGCGCTCTATTTTGAGGTTATGTCACAAACATCTATTTGCATCAAATTGTGCTTGCTTTTGAGTTACGAGTATATCATGTTTCATCAGCCTGAAATTTCCTACAATTTAAAAAGAAAACATATCTTCACAATAGGAGAGTGCTGAGGCTAACACGGGACGGGTGCAATCTAGAAATTTTTGAAGGAGAGAAAGGAGTATGACAATCAAGGAGGCCATAAACGCGCCCTACAATTGTAGGGACGACTGGCGATACGGGCCTAAGACATTCTGCGGTCTACTCGCTCTGAAAATCATTTAACCAACGAAAAACGTGGTCTCTTAACAAAACACATCCCCGTAGGCTTGTTTAGCAAGAGTTTCCGTTGCACTGAGCCCAAGTCTGACGTAAAACCTGATAGCACACCGTTGCTTGAAATTGATGTCATGTTTAGAACACAATATAAAAGATTGCTTCATAAAAAAATCGCTACTGACAACCAAATGGCTCGAGCGAGTTCAAACTTGTACTGAAAGTGGATCACATGTTCCCTGTCTCCCATTCAAGCCCGGCGCCTCCAGTGTTGCCAGTTTGAACGCTACGTTGCGAGTCTCATCACTTATTTTACGGCCCTCGTATTTAGTGGAGTCACCTTAGATTGACATATCGAAAACCGATTCCTCTGGATGGATTTTTGTGATTTCTAGTGCATGCATTTATGATATTGTATTTTGGCCGCTTTAGATCCTAATTTTTTCTAATTCTTTTTAAATTAGTTTTTTATGTATACCTTTATTTAGGTCTATAATATGCCGTCATCGAACTGAACAAAAAAAGTTTATATGAACTTATGAATTTTACGGCTTCTTTACTGAGACACAGGTTCAAGTTCATTAATTTGTTCTGATACATTTTTAATTTCTCTTAAAATACTTGAGTGATGTAGATGAAACTTTGGAACTGAAATTACATCTAAAAATAACAAAAAAAAGTTCTTTTAAATGTAAGCCCAAACGTATTCCGTTACCAAGATACAGAGTGTTGTAAATTCTACGGCATTGATGAGATTAAATAAGGACAGAAGATTATCCAAAGCACGCTGATGAAATATGATTACTCTCATAATGCAATAAAAACAGTTTTCAAAGTAAAACTTCTTTAGCAATAGCGTATTTCAGAAGTTGAACTGCAAACCAATTTTTCACCAAAATGAATAGTCTGGCAAAAATTCTCAAGAGTGGTGACTCATGTAAAATTATATAAATACCTCATACAAAAATAGATTTTACAATATTAAATAAACATCAGTTTCTTCTGTAAACGTCGAAACTTTCAAATTTCTTCGCCGCCAGTGGTCTCGGGAAGGAAAATTTTTGTATATGTTGGCTACACTGTCAATATTACCTGTACTCAATAAGTCTGTATCTTATTCCAACCTGAAGATATATTTTTGTCGATTTGGTAGTTATAACCTTAACACCACCCTGTAGGTGGATAAGGGCGCATTTGTTTATGATTATTTCTTTGTCTATCATCATTTTATTTCTTTTTTAAATTTTATTAATTGTTGTCCTAACCAGCCGCTTCGCATATGACATATAGTTGATTAAAATCAGAATGTAATTAATCCGTATGATTACAACATTCGAAGACTTGGCAACGTTTCGAATTTTCTTGACCCCCTGTTAGTGGAGTCACGAGTTGCATTTCAAAGTTTAAAAATACATTTCAGTATGTATTTGTTGGTGAAATTACTGATTCTTGTGATTATGTACACGATTTTGAAAGTCAGGAACTGTATAGTTCATTCAAAATTTCATAATCCATATCAAAATATATCGAGAACCGCCCAAATTGTAAGTACATACAGTCATTTGAGCTAGCTTATATAAATTCAAATATAAACCTATTATATAGTAAGATATTTCAGAAATTGAATATTTGCCCATTTATTCTATCTTCAACCAAAAACTAGGGTCTAAAATCATGTTTCCATCAAAAATGGCTGGTTCCGAGTCCCGAATTAGTTGACATATCTGTCAGATCGTCAGATCAGAGACTTTCCCCCACCAACCACTTCGCACATAGCGAATACACCATAACCCTATCCATCATGATTCAGTAAAAAAATAACAATCCAAAGAAGATAAACTGTGTATCCTTTTTCCCAGAGGACATTTTCTTCCTCATTAGTTATATTTATTGTTACACAACACTAGCACAAAAAATAATTATTGGCTTGATATAAGGCTGACCACTGCCGAAAATGTCGACGAACTGTGACTATAGGATTTTTTGAGAGGGTGAAGGATATTCTGTCACTACGCAGTAATGGAGAAGACAATGATCTAACGAAAGTATTAGCCAGATAAGTTTTCATGTTTGTAGGTATCATAAATGTGCAAAAACATCTTAAACTTTCGCTTATTTCGTGGGAAGTAAAAGGATGTAAATACGCAGATTGTATTTTCAGGAGCGGTTATTAAAGAGGTCTGAGTCACGATAAATAAACAGCAGCTTGAGTATTCAGAGCGCGTGGTACACTTTGAATACATGACCTGTACATATTACTCCCAATATGTATATCACACTGTATTTGGAGGAACTGTGCCGGACGTGGACATTTTCATTAAGCGAACCACATATTTTTCAGAGAAAGAAATCATATCTTTCATAGTGTTGAAGCCTCTTGAGCTCTATGTTTGGCACTTTACATTTAAAACGACTATTATAAATCCTAATTCTGAAATGCTTTGTTACGCTAAAAAGCGTTGATACAAAATTACTAAAATTTTCTGTCACCCGAGTCGCGATTTGGTAACGTGATTAAGGAATGTGACATATTCAAACATCAGTGGCGGCGATGTCCGATTTCGCTCCAGCTAAATGGAACTAGTGGGGATGACTATCAAATAAACATTATTCTTCTGATGACCCTTTTTTATAAATTTCTTGTAATTGATCGGATTTGGGGTGTAAATAAACACAGTTTCCTGCTATAAAGTTGCCGATGTTTCGGAAAAATGTATTTCCTTCTTCAGGGCTCTACAAAAATGATTAACACTGTCTTTACATATACATTAATTTATTAGCAATTTAATTAATGAAATCGAAGTAAAAGATACTTATTTTGTGTAAGACATTATATAAAATGAGCTATTTAAACTCATCCCCGAATTACAAGATATCAATTCCCAACACATACACACAAAAAAATTAAAAATAAAACAAAGATAAAATGATTAGATACATATCTAAAAAAAGAATAAAAAGTTCTTTCCGTGTTCGATTATCAGATAAAAAGAAACTATAGCGAACGCACCCTTTTACTTTTACTGGTCAAATAATAATTCACCCTTATTTACATCTAAGATATCGTTTAGACTGAAACTGATAAATATAACAAACGAAAGACTATTATGAGGTACAGCTAGGTATCTCTAAATAGTAAAAATTTGAACTTTTTGTTGATAAATATTATGTGGTAGTAATTTTGTCTTTATGAAAGTAAATATCATGTACTATAACATATTTAATTTCATGAAGACAAAATAACCACCACCACATAGTATTTATCAACAAGAAGTCAAACATAAAAAAATAACTCAGTTTTTACTATTTAAAAATACCTGCGTTTGATATATACTAAGTGACATATAAATCCGAACACCCAGTTTAAATGGTTTTATTTTAATACAATTTTGTATAAGTACTTAATGAACCATAATAAGTAAATGATAAAAATTTCAAATTTATTGCACTGCTTTAAAGCCCTTTGACCTTTAATAATGTGTGGATGCACCCTGATGTGCTACGCATTCTCCAACGCGCCTAGGCATGCTTCTGATCAGGTGGTCAATGTCCTCCTGTGGTATCTCATTCCAGACAACCACCAACTCCTCTCGAAGTGCTTCTAGAGTCTGAGGAGGACGTTGCAAATTGAGCAATCTCCTACCCATCATATCCCACACGTGCTCAATTGGGGATAAGTCGGGAGATCTTGGTGGCCATGGTAACAATGTGCCATCATTATGTTGAAATAAGTCTATTGTGACTCTTGCAACATGTGGTCGGGCATTATCTTGTTGGAAAGTTGGATCTGCCAGGGTGTCAAGACAGGGTAAAAGATGGGGTTCTAGAACTTCGTGGATATAACGCTGCGCGTTCATGTTACCTCTGATGAAGATTAAAGGTGACCTGGAACCATAAGCTATAGCACCCCAAACCATAACTCTAACAGTGTGATGAACATGTCTTTCAACAAAAAACTGTGGATTCCTCCTTTCACCACGTCGCCTTCTAACCCTTACACCGACGTAATTGCCTTGAGTGGTGCAGACAACGGTCACTCTGGGATCAGGAATGGAACAGTATAGTCTTTAGTGACGAGTCTCGATTTTGTTTAGGCATGCACGATGGTCGTGCCAGGGTTAGAAGGCGACGTGGTGAAAGGAGGAATCCACAGTTTTTTGTTGAAAGACATGTTCATCACACTGTTGGAGTTATGGTTTGGGGTGCTATAGCTTATGGTTCCAGGTCACCTTTAATCTTCATCAGAGGTAACATGAACGCGCAGCGTTATATCCACGAAGTTCTAGAACCCCATATTTTACCCTATCTTGACACCCTGGCAGATCCAACTTTCCAACAAGATAATGCCCGACCACATGTTGCAAGAGTCACAATAGACTTCTTTTAACATAATGATGTCACATTGTTACCATGGCCACCAAGATCTCCCGACTTATCCCCAATTGAGCACGTGTGGGATATGATGGGTAGGAGATTGCTCAATTTGCAACGTCCTCCTCAGACTCTAGAAGCACTTCGAGAGGAGTTGGTGGTTGCCTGGAATGAGATACCACAGGAGGACATTGACCACCTGATCAGACGCATGCCTAGGCGCGTTGGAGAATGCGTAGCACATCGGGGTGCATCCACACATTATTAAAGGTCAAAGGGCTTTAAAGCAGTGCAATCATTTTGAAATTTTTATCATTTACTTATTATGCTTCATTAAGTACTTATACAAAATTTTATTAAAATAAGACCATTTAAACTGGGTGTTCGGATTTTATATGTCACTTAGTATATAAAGGAATCTATGGTACTCCGTCATATCTTTGACCCAACGAGTCTAGGAGTCTTCAAACTTTTAAATTCACTTTTATCGAAACTTGCTTTTTCTAACATTCATCTTTTTCCCCTGTGCCATTCATTTGTAGGACGCCTTTACGGTCTCCTTGATTTTCATAGTTTTCTACTGTTCGGTGCCCGCGCCCCATTTTGAGGTTATGTTACAGATATCTATTTGCATCAAATTGTCCATTATTTTGATTTATATCATCTATCAGCCTGAAATTTCCTACAATTCAAAAAGTAAACGTTACCTCACAACAGGAGAGGGCTGACGCTGAAACGGAACAGTAGAAATCTAGAAATACCCCAGCCTTTCTGAAGGAAAGAATAGACTATGACAATCAAGTCGGCCATAAAGGCGTGCTACAATTGTACGAACGACTGACGATACGGTTCCCGAAAATATGTCTAGCCGTTTGAAGATAACATAGAATCGATCAGTGGCTGGAAACCAAATGATTTTCGTACGGACTTTTTTTGAGGCACTACTGGAATCTACAATAAAACACGAAGCGACCAATCTAACTTCTAACTTATGTATAACTAGGGCTGTTATTCAAAATCTTGGTTTGGGAGACACTCGTCGGTTTAAATTTCAACGCTTGTAAAAATTTCCCATATTGGTTTTCTTGATTTCAACCTGAGATTGGCTATTGGTAGGTCAGAACGCTTCTGGGATCATTCCCAAACGAAAGTAAAGTATTACTTATGATACCAGATTTTTTTAGATTTCCAATTAATACTTGTGCGTATTCGATTCCATATTTTCGGATAACGTGTATTTTGTACGCCTATGGCTTTGTCTAAAACTGACTCATTTCATTTTTATCTCTCTATTGATTAAACAAAGGTGAACAAAATGGATGTATTACATTATCTTAGCATTACATTTTATCGCTTATGTGTAAGCGAACTATCATACGCAACAGAAGCAAAATCACTAGTCATAATTTAGATAAAGGAGGTATTACACTGGATTCATCTGTTTCTCATCAATGAGGTATTTTTCGAAAAAAGTGTTTCTTAGTCCGTTTACACTGATGGCATCCCTGTTTATGAAGAAATACGTCCAATTCTGTGTCGCAAATAAAAATGTTGAAGCTTGATGCCTTTTATTTAGAGCACAGTCTTTAGCATTTTTATTTGTGAAACTTTGTGAATCTACTGTACTACTCGGTCAACCCATGGAAGGACTTCACCAAGTAAGAGAACGTATATTTACTTACAATCTACCACATTTCAGTTTATCGATCGGAACTTCATTTTAGGTGCTTCCGAATCTTTCAATTCGTGCCTTTTTATAGCAGTGAAAAACGTGTTGCCCTCTATTCTGTTTTGACATTGGTAATATTACGTAAGTAGTGAGACACTTATCAAGGCCTTTGAGATGTACTTGTAAAGGGTGTTTTTTTTCTTTAGAGGTATAGAACTTTAAGTTGCAATAAAACAACGATGGATTATTCGATTGACATGATTTTTTTTTATTCGAAAGATAATCTTGTGCCATTACATTTTAAATATGATTTCTGGCATATGACTTCCACGGCTGGCTCGGATGTAGTCCAATCTTGGCGTCCAATTTTCGATGACTTTTTCCAACATTTGTGGCCGTATATCGGCAATAACATGGCGAATTTTGTCTTCCAAATGGTCAAGCGTTTGTGGCTAATCCGCATAGACCAATGACTTTACATAGCCCCACAGAAAATAGTCTAGCGGTGTTAAATCACAAGATGTTGGAGGTCAATTCACAGGTCCAAAACGGGAAATTAGGCGGTCACCAAACGTGTCTTTCAATAAATCGATTGTAGCACGAGCTGTGTGACATGTTGCACCGTCTTGTTGGAACCACAGCTCCTGGACATCATGAATGTTCAATTCAGGAATGAAAAAGGTAGTAATCATGGTTCTATACCGATCACCATTGACTGTAACGTTCTGGCCATCATCGTTTTTGAAGAAGATCGGACCAATGACCACCAGCCCATAAAGCACACCAAACAGTCCGTTTTTCTGGATGTAACGGTGTTTAGACATAGACTTGAGGATTAGCTTCACTCCAAATGCGGCAGTTTTGTTTGTTGACGTAGCCATTCAACCAGAAGTGCGCTTAATCGCTAAACAAAATTCGCTTATGAAAATCGGGAACAACGGCAATCTCGTTTTGGGCCCATTCAACGAATCTACTATCTGATGATCGTTTGGCTTCAATTCTTGCACGAGTTGGATTTTGTAAGCAAGCAAACCAAGATCCTTCCGCAAAATCTTCCATAAAGTGGATGGGCACAGATCCAATTCCTGTGCTCGATGGCGGATGGACTCATTCGGGTCTTCCTCAATGGTACGCTCTACAGTAGCAATAGCTTCTTCTGTACGCACCGTACGACGTCTATGCGCATGCGAGTTATCAATTAGAGTAAACGGGGTGCGAAAACGTTCTATGGTTAATGGAATTAACTGCTCTGATGGACGATTTTGTCGACGATAAAATGGACGTAGTGCGCGATACGTATTCCGCACAGAACCATTATATTCGAAATAAAACTGCACAATTTGCAAGCGTTGTTCAGGCGTGAGTCTATTCATCAATTGCCATACCAAACTGAGAATAAATAACTTGACAGCTGTCAAATCGGTCGCCATCTTCAAAAGTAATGCCAACTTAAAGTTCTATACCTCGAAAAAAAACACCCGTTATATAGAAATGTTCGACTCAAAAAATAACAGATACAGAGGTATTAAACAGAATGAAAGAATAGCAGAGGCAGTTTCTGTACACGGTAATGAAAAACAGTATTTAGGGCATATTATGAGAACTCAAAATATGAAAATCGCAGACCGATCAGTTAGGCAAGAATTCCAGGAAAAAGATCTATAGCACGACGACAGAATTATTGCCTAAAGTATTTTCTGCTTTGAACACATTACGTGCTGCTGTTTGCAAAACACAACAATTTGGATCGCCATCTTTCGTTACGAGAAGGCATACTAAGAAAAAGAAGTTAAAGGAAAATGTTCGCAAAGTCTTCCAAATAGCAGTAAGTTGATAGATTTTATTTTCAGTATTATGGGGCTTCCAAACGGGATATATTTTTACTGCACATACACATGTTTAACATTTCCGACCTATTTTCGTATGTCGCTGTTAGATTGCCGAATTATTGGAATTATAATGTAGTGTAATTAATGTGAGCTGTCGCGTCGCGTAGTCATTATTGTCTGATTCTGTAGCCGTTCTGACAATTGTGTGTTTAGACATTTTAGACACTATTGCCAAGATATAAAGCCTTTCTTAAATTATCACATCCGAAAAAAAAATAGGATTGGATGAAGAGGTCAGGTTCCAGGAGCATGTTAGCCCAGGAGTGTAAATCAAGTTATCTCAGACTTTTATGTACGAGGGCGGTTCACTAAGTACCCGTGTTAGAAATGAAGACACCATTTTTTCCAAAAAAATTCTTTTTATTTTTCAACATAATCCAGTTTTAGAAAGATACACTTTTCCCAACGTTCCTGCCATTTTTTCAACCCCTCCAAAAATAGGATTTGCGGATCTCTCCAAAACTCGCCTCTGTCTCGGCGATGACTTCCTCGTTCGAGCTAAATTTTATTCCCGCGAGCTATTTCTTCATGTTAAAGAACAAGAAAAAGTCGTACGGGGCGCGATCGGGTCAATACGGGGGGTGCGGCAGCGGTTCATAACGCAATTCATGCAGATTGGCGGCGACAACTCCGGATGAATGTGCTGGTGCGTTATCGTTGTGAAACAACACCTTCTTTTTCACCAAATGTGGCCGTGTCTCCTTCAAATTTTTTGTCTAAGCGGTCCAATAACTCACTATAGTATTGTCCAGTGAACGTTCTTCCTTTTTCTAAAAAATCCACGAGGATGACGACGTGGCATCCCTAAAAATCGTTCCGGCCGATAGGAGCAGATTCACCGGGAGAAATCCATTGTTTTGATTGTTGCTTAGTTTTTGGTGTGTAATGATGAATCCAGGTTTCATCGACGGTGACAACTCAACTCAAAAACTCCTTCGGATTTCGCTTGTTCCCCACCGTGAGCAATAAAAAATATTGATTGCCATTCCGGTCGACACACCTACGGCTTCTGCTACTTCGCGCACTTTCGTTCGTTGATCAGCGAGAATCATGATGCGGACTTTTTGAATGATTTCCGGATATTCGCCCACGTTTAAATTCGTTGAACCAATATCTAACTGTGGTCATGGATGGTGAAGTGCCCCCATAAACAACATCCAACTTTGCTTTCATCTCCTCGCATTTTTCCCATCCAAAAACAAGAAGCGAATAACCGAACGATACTGCTCTTTTTCCATCTTAGTTAAAATCACGAAACAGGTGTTACTCAAATGGCTGTTAAATCTAAACTAACCTATCAATCAGTCTGAAATTTGTTGTGCCGTTGTTTGATAGATGGCTGCACACGATGATAACATTAACTTCCCTCAGGGACGCCCTCTGTCGCCAAACACGGGTACTTATTGAACCGCCCTCGTATGCAAATAAAACTATATTAAGTAGAAAAATGTTATGTGGGTCATTGACACTGAGTAAAATCGCTTACTGCAAAATTATTTATTATCCCTGCCTGATTGAAATTACAAAATATATATGTATATATACAGGGTGACTTCGAAGTTGAGTCGTTTATTTTAACAGTGAGTAGATCTGATCAAAAGAAATGTTTTTTCCTTTAACATTTTTCTGGTAAAATTAAAGTAACAAAGTTATAGCCCTTTGGAAGTTTGAGTACCGCCCTGTCTCAATAATAATATCATGTGCTCGTGTTTGGCAACAGTTTTCTGGTAAAATTAAAGTAACAAAGTTATAGCCCTTTGGAAGTTTGAGTACCGCCCTGTCTCAATAATAATATCATGTGCTCGTGTTTGGCAACAACGGATATAATCCGCCTTATCGGTTCATCGCATCGGAAACAAAAAAGCCAAAGAATTTGGAACGATGTTTTTACAATTATTTTATTCAGTTCAGTTATACATACAGTCAGTGTCAATCGGTAACTCGTGTGAATAGTGTCTGTTGCGTGGCTCAAACGAAATAAAAAATGGCACATGTTTATGCGGATCGGTTTCCCAATCGAGTGCAACCAACCCCTCGAGCCTTTGTTAATGTAGTACAACGGGCTCGTGAATCAGGTGACTTAAGACCTCACAGGGGACCTCACGATCAAATACAGGTCCGCACTGAAATACTTGTCGGAAGGATACTTTATAAAACAAGGTAAAAAAAATTTTTTAATTTTTTTTTTATTTTTACACACATATTTTGGTTTATCTTCCTTCTACAATCATTATCTGAAAATTAATGACTCAACTTCAAAGTCACCCTGTATACAGGGTGTCCGCAAAGTTGGGGTTTTCCTTTTCAGAAACAATTACCCTTGAAATAACAAAGGTAATGTGTAGTGAAACGAGGGCGACCAAGTAAAAAAAATAAAGGAAAAAGTACTCACTCTCCAGTTGACGAGAAGGGCTAAGTACGTCTCTGCCCGAAATCATACCGCTCCAACAGAAAATGAAATCAGCTGATGCGCTACCGAGCAGACGCAGGCAAACAAGGAAGGCAAAATGTTGCGTAAAAAGTCTAGGTATTGCATCCCGTCCAATCTATTTGGGAGAATAAATGGTCCAATGAGCATACCGTTCACCATGCCAGCCCAAACATTCACCGAAAATGTTTGTTGAAAATGTGCCAGACGGACGGCGTGCGGGTTTCCTACTGACCAAACATGTTGAGTGTTGCGAAAGTTATTCACCCCATTACGCATGAACGTAGATACGTCTGCCACCAATATGCATTTCAAAAAGTCCGGATTATTGTCATGTTGATGCAACAACCACTCACAAAACCGCACTCTTGCTGGATAATCGTCAGGTTGAAGGGCTTGTACACGTTGGACGTGAAACGGATACAGCCCCTCTTCACGCAGCGTTTGCCACACTTTAGTTTTTGATACTTGCACTTCTCTAGCCACGTCTCTAGTGCTTGTTGTTTTTTGAAACGCAATCGTTTAGACGGGTATTGTTTACCTCTACACGCGTGACCGTAACCGTCGGTTGAAGGTTGCATACTGACCTGACACACTGACCCCTACCCATTTCTGTCGTCGGGTTGAGCTAGTGTCCTAGTACCACTTGGGGATGTCGCGGCTACAGGACGGTATTCAGATATTTTTGATGTTGCAGAGCCCTTTATCTCGGTTCCCTTAAGACATTGGTGTATATGGTACTAAGAAAAATTGCTTATGTTTTCAAGATCTACACGTCGTGTAAAGGAAAACCCCAACTTTGCGGACACCCTGTATAGGCTGCAAAAATCAAAATTCTTGTTGCCGCTATATGAACAGTTTAGGAAGGCACGATCATGTTTCTCAGTCAATAGCTTCCATGAATTCGTTAAAAATATCAGATATGTTCAAATACTTACTTTTAGTGCGACTTAGTGTTTTAATTTATTTAAGAATTATCTTTGATTTCCACAGATGGTGATAAAATCGACACATTCTGAGTTATTGTTACATATTGCGACAGCGAGCTATACTTACCATTGTTACAACCAAATATTGCTAAAAAATATTGCTAGTTATTAAAACGACCCTCTCTTTAATGGCTTCATCTACATATCATTGCTAGGCCATAATTTATTCGGCGCAGAATCAGAACAGAGACTTTCCTCTTCAACCATCCAGAATAAAGCTTTAGAATAAATTACCACTCTTTCAATATAGAAATGATTTCATATCTACGCTGCTGTAAGATAACGATGAATCATTTTGACCAAGGAATGAATGATCCGCGTCTAAACTTGACCTTAGAAAACCTTGACTCCGAGTTTACGCCTACTTTAGGTATTGTACTCAATTAATTCGTTTTCATTCACGGCGGAACATCTGTGCCAAAAAAAATACCGACTGGTAAACACTTCAGCGTTTTGCGCTTCTTCGACGTCGATATTCGAGGAGCTTTCGTGGAAAATAAGTTCAAAGAGAAGATGTGTTTCACTGAACATTACCGAGTTGTTGAAATTACAAATAATATAGAAGATGAATAGAGCCGACATTTCGCTTGTCTGTCAGGCAGCAATTCTTTGGGAAACATAGACTAGAATCAATTTGTACCAATTAGGACATTAAAGAACGGTTTCATGCTGACTGAAAGCACTACTTTTGACCTATTGTGGATCTGAGCATATGCAAGCTCAGACTTCAGAACTAATTCTTCTATAGCCCTCTATAATACTATAGAGGGTGATTGATAAAAACGTGGTAATACTTCTAGTATAGAAAGTACATCCAAAAATAACAAAAACATCCTTTAATACTAGGTCCTAAAATGTCTCATTATCAGATACAGGGTTATTTTTACGCCACTGATGAGACCGAATAAGGACAAAACGTGGATATTGTTCAAATAATGTTGTCGTAACATAGGGTCACTCTCCTAAAATATGCATACAATTTTCATTGTTAACTTCTGGATATTTTTAAAGTAGATCGGGTTGAATTTTTGTATGGCGATTTTACTTGAATGGTCTGAAAAAATTTCGCAAAAAAGCAATTCGTGTAAAATTGAATTCGATATTCAAAATACAATAGAAAATTCCCCAATGTACGAGTATACGCCACTGGTGTTAGTATTACATGTACAAAAGTGTAAGTCAATATCTTAACACACTCCAAAGACGTGTTTTTTCGATTTCGAAATTGAAACTTCAAACCCTGTATCTCGGTCAAGGGTCATTTTATGAGCCCTAAGGCTTACGTCCTAGAGTACATTTTGGGATACAATTCCTTTGTGATGATTCAGAAAACTGCTTAATTAGAATTCTGATTAAAATTACATGAGAGACTGACATTGGGGGCATTCCACGTGAAGTCGACACCGCAAAAAAAGGTGATCATATTGAGCCTGTTTGTGGGTATGAAAGAAAAAATACGTTTTTTTTTTCGTCGCAGATTATTTATCAAGTTACGGACGCCGAAGAAAAATGGACGTACTAGAAATTTTGGGAGTTTTATATAAGGAGATTCTATACTTTTTGTTAAAAAAAATCAAATTTTTAGTTTAAAAAATATATAAGGTGTTAAGGATTCTCTAATGCCCAGATACGACAATTCTGCTAATTAACAAATACGTTCATATCGAAGTGGACTTCATCGCTCATTATCAGTTGTCGGTAAAAATCGTTATTTTGGGTATTAAGCTCCAATATTGCATGACTCGGCGACTTTCATGGTGACTAGGCTGTAGTTCTTGGGTTAACTGAATTTTGTATGTCCGCAAATGCAAGTCTTTTTGTCTTTTTATTTAAATAGTGCATAATGACGTGCGACGAATACCCAGTTCTTGAGAACGATGTCTGGTAGACGTCTCAGGGCGCTCTACTACACTTTCATGAACTCTCTCGATATTTTCCGGAGTACGAACAGTTCGTACACGGCCCGACCTTGGCAAGTCTTGAACTTCAATTGTTTGTCTGGTGTAATGAAGTGCCTTTGCCCGACTGTCCCATTCACACAAAAAACAGCAAAACTTTGTGTAGCCTAGCTGCAGCCCAAGTAAAAGTGCAACAACTTTCAAATCGCCACAAATATGCCATTGGTGGTCATCGTATTTTATGCATGTCAATAGGTACTTCATATTGTCATATGATTCTTTCATGTGAACTGCATACCCTACAGGAAGAGATGGTAAAATATTTCCAATATGCAAATACACTGCCTTTAAACTCAATGTTGAACTGTCTATAAACAATCTCCATTCTTCTGTGTTATAGTTTATATTTAAAGCCGCCAGTAAGCCGTTAATGTTACTGCAGAAAACCAAGTTATTCTCCATATTGAAAAATGGTTCTAAGTCTTTGTGGGGTTTACGAAAAACACATACCGAAACATCGTCTTCTAACAAGTTCCACTGCTGCAGTCTTGATCCAAGTAACTCTGCCTTACATTTTGGAAGTTCTAAATCTCTTACAAGATCATTTAATTCTGACTGTGTTATTTTGTGCGGTTGGTGGCATGACGTGCTCGGTATAAAATCAGGATCTCTTGACGTTGATGGCATATCTTCTTCCTGACGAATCACTCGATCGCCATGATCTGATTCGTTTTCTGATTCGCAAGTGTAGGATTCTGGGGTTTTGGAATAGGATTTTCGTCACTGTGAGGCACAGGTCTCATCGCAGATGGTATGTTTGGGTAGTTAATAACCGATTTTTTTTTCTTGGACATACCTGTGGCTTGTCCAACACAAGGTACCATGCAAAAGTAACAATCATTAATATGATTTGTAGGCTCTCGCCAAACCATTGGGACAGCAAAGCGCATAGACCGTTTTTTGCCATTTAACCTGCTCCTCAGACTTGAAGCACATGTATTACAGCAGATGTGGGGTGCCCACTGTTTGTCTTGATCACCTAGTTTACAACCGAAATAAAGCTGATATGCCTTTGTTATTAGTGGAGTAATAGACCGTCTCTGAGACGCAAAAGTCACATCACCACACACGTAACAAAACTGATCTGGATTGTTTACACACTTTCGAGACATCTTGCATGAACGCTGTCAGCCAACTGAGGAAAAAATGGCTAATATAAAACAATATAATGTACACGTATGTATAACGTAACACAATCATGCCGATTACATCATCTTTCCTTGCCGAATATAAAAATGTAGCACGTGCATTCTTGTGAATTACAGTATATTAACACTGTCACTGCAGGAACACATATAATTACCGTATCTCTAAAACTTGAACTAATATTGAAAAAATAAGTTTCATTCCGGTTTTAGCACATTAAAAATAGTAATATTTTGTTGATTTTATTTAGGATATTTTTTGGCTGTTGATCAGTGATATCAATAGATATAGTCATGACAGAAAGTAACACAATGGTGTTAGAATGCAAAAGCAAACGTCAGACGTCTAGGAGGGGGCGCCCCCCCCCCGCATCCCCCCTCTAAATCCACCAGTGGACGTGTTGTGGGACCGTGTCGCGCTCCATGATGAATTAGACACATCGTCGGTCTCCGCACGTAAAGGCGTAAATGATAAATAATCTAAAATCGACTTACGACGTAATTTCACATATTGTTTTGTAGTCTCTCACTTCACGAAATAACGTAGCTGTATATCAGTACGCTGCTAAGGAATAAAATTTTCAGAAAATTGCGTAAGTTATGAAATTCTGAAACAATTTTCACGAACCGGCTTAAATAGATTTAAGCCTCAGCGTTAAAATTGGTTCATTTTAGTCTAAAAAAAAAACAGCAACGTGCAGACTAAAAAATCAGTATGTGATTTTCAATCTCATTTATTGCTGATTTTCGTTTTCTAGCTCTCCTGTAAAATTTGTAAAATGTTAGTTACTCCGGTACGTGCGGAGACCGACGACATGTGCTTTAACTACTACGGCGCCACCTACTGAAATGCGTGTGTCGAAAATGGCGCGCAATTTAAATCAGTCAGTTATATATTGGCCAACCTGTATAAACGTGCAACGAAAAAAATCGTGTTTGCATTGTCCAAACAGACCCAATATGAGCGAATTTTATAACCTCACTTTTGTCGGTGCCCGTTTCACGTTTCATGCTCCATATGTGTTAATTGGAAAAAACCGAACATCGCGACTTAATTATGAAAACTCGTATGCGTGCTTAGGTAGCTACTGGCCCTATTCCAAACTTCAAATCCTAAAATAATAAGCTAGTACTCGGCCGCATAGCGTTCGTTGTCCCAATCTATCAAGTATTTGCGTGTATGCTCGCAGTGTGTTTGGAATACCGGCATTCGTGGTGATTCATGTGACTATTTTGAATTGCTAAGCACCTGATGGATTCATTACAATCAGTGTGATTTATACGATCACACTTTTGTATAATTATTCACCTGATTGTATAACATTTTAGTATGTCTGTAATGCCGGGTTTTCCGTTCAATTGTGCTTAAGAGCTTAGAAATTTGCAGACTGGGTTACTCAGGTCACCTTCAGCTGAGTGTACACAAATTTTTTATTTCAATAGTTTCCAAACGATATGAACTGTTAATGTCAGCTACTCCTTACATTGATGTGTTCATGTCCCTTTTTCATTTTATTTTTTACTAACCACGTCACTGGCGAGGGAGTATTGTAAAATTTCGAAAATGAGATATCTTTTTCGGATGGATTACTTAAATCCAAGGTACTGACTGTCGTCCCAAATTATAGCAATAACTCAGAATCTGTTGATTTTATGACCATCGGTGGAAATAAAATATTATTCTAAAATAAGTTAAAACACCAAATCGCATCAAAAATGAAATAAATAATTCTAATCAAAATGAAAAAAAAATATTAAATCAAATATTTGAACAAACCTTCTTAGGTTTGATAGTAACCTAACCTATTGTAGACGCCTATAGGAACATTTGCTAGTGAAACGCGGCAGATTGCAAGACCTTCTGTGTTACCATCCCTAGGCAATGAGTTGATGGCTTCGCTCTTCAGCCGGCTTCTATCTCTTCTCTCTCTCTCTCGTACAGATTGCCGTCAGACAAATTTGGTTATCTGACCGAAGGGTGCTTGCAACGCCATGCTGGATTGACGAGTGCCGAGGTTAGTCACAGCAATGCTGCCAGATTGTCTATAGTGCAGAGAGAAACGTTATTAAATGTGTGCGCCTAAGGATTGATTTTATGAGCCTGTTTGATTGACTTGCTCCATTTAGTCGCCTTGTTATACATGTTCGTATCGAATTTTTTTGTCACTTGTGGCGAACATCACCTTTCATGAGCTGATGACAGCTTTGCGTGGAAAGTGCAGAGTCAACCTACTTGACGCCTTTTTTTTTATTATTCAAAACTAAAGCTCAACTTATTGGGAATCTTACGGCTTACAGAGTAAGCTTATCCACACTATTGGAAAGGCTCTTGATGTTTTTAAGGCTTTCGCTCAGATGTAACATGCTTTTCCGAAAAGTATTTGCCGATGGGTTCTGCCGAAGGGCCGACCACTTCTTTGGAACAAAGTTCTCTTCCGTTTAGATTTCTTTGGATGTATTGGAAACCATAGGATCTCATTGGTAACCCTTAGATCTCATTGGTCCACCGGAAAAAATAGTGAGATCTACTGAAAAATCGGTAAAATTGGCAACCCTGGACGGCAAAAACGAGTCGCCTGCGCTTTCGCAGATACACAGGTTACCCTGAATTATTCCGGATTCCATCCCAGTCATATAAAAAAATCTTTAGAAGTCCTTATGGTCTCCTACTACGATAGAAAATCTTATTGTTTAGCCTCGGAAATCCTTGAATTGCCTCCGAAGCCCTTAAGGCGGATTTCCACCAAACGGACTCGCTTGCAACTAGTTTCGGTTTCAAAAACAGAAACAATAATCTTGTTGTAGTTTCGAAAACAAACTCGAAACTCGAATTCCACCAAACAAACAAAAAAACTAGTCTTTCGCGTGTTTTGTTTTGAAGTGTTTTCTTTCGTTTCCACTACACGAACAGTTTTCATCATGCCTTCTCTAGACGATGTTTTTATGATGGCGTGCGGTTTTTTTTATAATCAAATCTTTTGAGCAAAAGAAGCCAAAGCGAAAAAGACCAAGATACTGGATCAGATCATTCTTAAGAAGACGACTAGATTATGGAACGGACAAAATTATGGCAGATTTGGTAGATGATGACATAGGAATAAGTGGAGAACTGAGATCGTCATTTTATAATTTTGTAAGAATGTCCAATCACGAATTTGAAAACTTGTTAAATCTGCTGGGACCAAAAATTTGCAAACAGAATACAAATTACCGAGATGCTATATATGTGAAGATCGATTGGCAATAACCTTAAGATTTTTTTCGCTCATTTTCTAAACAGGAAAATTAAATCTCATTCTTTTTCGAAATAAACGACAATAAAACAAATTAATAAATATACTCTGGCTAGTGGCGATAGTCGAAATTCATACCTACCACAGATTAAACACTTAATAAAAATGTATGATGAATTTACACAAGTCACAACATGCATATCGCATACCAAAACAAAATAGTGAACTGTTGTCGCCGACCGTTTCCACATAGCGAACTCTGTTTACGAAAACAGAGACAAAAATACCGAAACCTTTTGATCTTTCCGCCTGGCGATAGGACTTTTCGTTGTTGACGAAAACACAAACTTGCGACACAAAGTCTTCAAAATGTTTCTTATTTCGGCAACAAAAGTTTTTGTTTTGTCGAAATCGACACAGTTGCTGTTTTGTTGCGGTTTTGTCCGTTTGGTGGAAATCCGCCTTTAGATTACCTTGAATCTCAATTTCTCAACGTTGTTTCTGCTACACATTGGTAACCTGTTAAGCAAATAAGTTTTTATCAAAATATATATAGTACCCCTAAATCCCATTACTTATAACTTATTTAATAATATGTTGATATCTACCAAGTCTATAAAGACTACTTTTACCACTTGTTTTCATTCAGAGCCCTTGAGACCCATAAATGACATACATCATTCTTTTCTTGATGATTTTTTTTTCAATAATCATAGATAAGACACTGATCACAGATATTGGCCTGAAATAATTCATAGAAAAGAAATTTGCTGTTCTTCGTAATAATGCTACTTTTTGACATTGCTAGACTGACCGGCCAGGCTTAGCCGCTACTTGAACATAAAAAGTAAAGACGTTCAGTTTTTCTGCCACTTGTGTTCCTCAAAGCTTTTAAGCTGAAAGAAAGTATCTATTGTGGTGAAATACACAATTTCCATTAAGAATAATTGTAATTATTGTTCGTTGCAAGTTCTCTTCTAATCAAAAGTACGATGAAATTTAAAACAGCCGACAACATCGTAATGAGAAAACGACTACTGTTGGCGGCAGGATTATCCAATTTAGCAAAGTGTATTATTATTAGTCATAGGACAACACGCGCCGCATCGCATCGTCCATGGCCGTATGTGTTTTGTTTTTACGGATTCGCATTCGTTTGTTTCCATCGATCTAGACGGCGTAATTCCTTGATCATTTGTTTTTTCTCTGGCGATTCGCTTCTGTTTACGTTTGAGTGAACGCGTGCGCATTGATTGGCCGTTTTTGTGCAAAAAATAGCTTTCATTTCTAAAGTGCGCGGGTGATTGCAATCGAACTGTGTTATTGTATGGATTTGCATATTACTTGTGCGAAGAAAAGCGACTCTTCAAATGTGAGTAGATATGCAATTTTATTTTTATTATCGTCTCCACAGCTGACCTCCAAGTATTCAAACAAGGAGCCCAAACTCGTATTCGGGAGCTCCGGACATAAAATCGCTAAATTCTTACCAGGGTGCGCCAGAGTTTTGTCCAAATTCAGATAAGTGTACTACAAATTCATGAAACTATTTGAAGCTTGAAGTGAGGTCTGATGAGCTTTCTTGTCCTTTTTAAAGATAATGTGTATACAAGCATTTGGTTTTGGACGGATTGGATGTTGCGCATCGTTGATGAGGTTTTCAGCAAACTGTTAAAACAAAGCAGATTTTCATAGTTGCGTTTATCTTCGGTGTGTCTCTTGCGAATTCAAGCGATATTCATAAAGGGTCTACAGGACCTCTTCTGTTTTGAGTAATATTTCGGCTGTATTATATTTCGACTGATTAAAAATGTTTCCAGTTCAGTTGCTAGAATCATAATCTATTATGCGACACGTCATATGTTGGCTCCCAAAGCATCAGGTATATGTTATATAATATATACGATTCGTTTACGTTATTCTTTTAGCCCTTCAATAACCCAAAGTGTTCATGTTTTCACAAAATACAAATACAAATCAATAATACAGTATTCGAATGGTGTTATAGTCAAGTTTTGAATAGTATATTACATACCTAGGTTGAGATGTACGTCATTATTGATCGACTACTTATATACTGAGGCGTATAACGCCGAGGGATATAATGTTCAAGAGCAATAATGGCCTTCTCAAACGAGGAATGTATGTACTTTTATTTCCCACGCCTTTGGGCGATGAAGTACTCTAACGACGAAAAATATTTATAGGTTTAAAAATCCCTCAAACGTCGTTTTTTAACGTTTCAAAGGATCCCGATCATTTTTGAAAAAATTAGGTGTAAAATAATGAGGAGGTGGGGGATTATAGAAGGTGGGAGCGGGTATATCTCAATGTTTTATGTTAATACGCGTATACGCTCTCAACCCTGCTAATTTTCCGCACCTAGCCATATTTCACTCATCATAGGTTTCCCTTAAAACGGTAGAGAACTCGATACCCGTCTTCTGTTTGAGCTCAACGCCCGGCGTAACGGTTTGCTTGATTGTTCTGCTCGTACCGCGTCGGCGGGCGCTGCCGCGTCTGACTATATAGGAAGGAGCAACGTTGCCAGATGCACCGCAACTGCCGGTAGGGCAGAGAAAGAATATCTATGGACTAATTATATGGACCTGTTTGGCTGACATGATCCATTTAATTTCTACTATTGTACATGTTGCGTACCTTTTTTTAAAGCGCTTAACGTGAGCTGAATATAATCCTTTATGAACTGATGATGGCGTTGCAAATGCAGAGTCAACCTACTTGACGGCATTTTAGTACTTTTTACACAAACATTCTATACAAATATTTTGAAACATCTAGTTTTTCAATACTTTCCCGATTATTGAAATACTCCAGCGGGGTAGGTATATTAAAAGCTATACTCAGTACTAGTTATTTTTCACTTGTTTTCAAATATTTCTTAATATAAAGTTTACTAGTTAAACTAACATAATGGAGTTAGCAGAAAACAATTTTAAATGACATTATCTTTTACCTAGGCATTTTTTATCATTATTTACCTAGGAATCCTAACTACTTACTTCTCAACGAGGCATTGAGATCAATAGTGATGATATAATGAAAGTAAAATTTTACCAGAACTCTGCAGTGGCAACGCGTGACTTTTTCTAAACTGTTACCAAAACCAGATGCGAAAAATCGTATTAAAAAAGGTTTATTTTGGCCCTTTCAGATATGTTTTTGCTTATTTTAGGTATTGTATTCAAACATTTTTTAAATTAAGGTAATAATTGCTGGACTGGGCGTCTGATACACTTGATATACCTCATCGTCTTATTCTATGACTAATCCAAGCCTTCCGAAAAACAGTAGATCTTTCTAGATGTTCGGATTTTCTTTTTAATCTTTTTTGGCAATTAATGTTAACAATTCCCAGTAATTTCGTCTATATCAGAGTCATCCCCTTCAAAATGACCCCGAAATGGTAATTCTTGTTTGGCCAAAAAACATACAGCATCGATAAGTGTACTGCCTAAAAGCTTGGTTAAGACAACTTTCGATTCTTGTTTTGCCAAACTGAATCAAATTGGCTACACATCTGACATGTAAAGGAGACATTTCATGTCTCCTCTTTAGAACCCTAAAACTATTTAAATCGTTGCTGGTCCATCCATTTTCTGGAAAACAGAGGACATGGCGCAACAGTACAATCTGTTTTTCTTGCAGCCACATAACCAAGAGTTTTCAATATACCAACTAAATTTAAAATATCGAACTACTTTTTTTTATTCCTTTTTAAAATTATCTAAAATAATTGTTGGTATTCCATTTTCAATTATCTCCTTTTTTTCGTCAAAATTATACAAGGAGAATGACTTTTCAAGTAGTTAATCGATTACGCAGCGACACTCATCGTGAGTAACCAAAACAAAAAATGGTAACAAGTCCACATAATAATCGCGGCGGCCTAAGCACTTGGGCGACCGCGATCAGACACGAGCCGGCACCGACGGTGACCGACGGACTATCAAGTGTATCCATAAACGAAAATGGTAACAACCGACAACCAAGTCGAGGCGAGGTGGCTTCATCGCGTTCGCAAAATTTAGTCAGTATTATAGGGCGCATTATTTTCATGGGACTAATCTGCTATTTACTAAATTACTAGTACATATTGCTGTTGGTAAACAAATAAATGAACTTATTTCGCAGTACTTAGTCACAAATTATTTAGTTTTAAGATTGTTAACTGTTGCCAATGGTAACAATGGTTACATGGACGGTTCGCCACTGGAACTCTGAGATACAGTATTACAAAAATACGTTGATTGATAGAACTTCTAAACACTAGAAAAAATAATCGTCCATGTTTTTCATCTTGAAAATATGTAAACATTAATATATTTCTAACAAATACATGTAAAACTATTTTCAAAGTATTATAACCTCAATGGTTCTAATATTCTCTGCTCGTGCGTGTTAAGCAAAAGTAGTAAACTTCACCCAACAGTCAACATGTAAACTTGAAAGTAAACTGAAATTCATGCGTCTTGCTCAGTGATGCCACCGGCCAGTAAAGGAATTATGGTACGATGTTGCCAGAATTATCAATTTTTCTTCAAAATTATGTTACAAATAGTGTTCCTTTAAGACAAAAAATACACATAATTAATGTAGGTTATTTAATGTAAAAATCTCATAAAAAAAATTGAGCATTTGGGAAAATCAAACAAACTCTCGAAAAATACTACAAGATATACCTAACTCGAAAACATAAAAAACATTATTCAGGTTCAAAATGAATATCAACAGTTTCATTTTCATCTTGAGCGACATGTTTATAGGACGTTATTCTATTAATCATATTTTGAGTAACATTAAACTTATAACATTCACGATGTACACTTTGAGATGCCAATAAAAGTGAATTTACTGTATCACTGTACAAGCGATTTCGGACATCTGTTTTGATTAAATTTACTTTTGAAAACATTCTTTCGCATACGGCATTTGAATGAGGAATTACTAATAAATCTAATACAAAATTTCCCAATTCTTTAAATACGTAAACATCAGACATGTCGTGAATTAGGGAGATTTTGTACCAGTATTTATCGATTGATGTTTCATCCTTTATTTCATCACTGAAATTTGGTTCTGACTGGCAATACATCCGCCACTGATCATCAATTTTTTGTATTTGTTCAATATCTTGAGGATCTACAATTCTGGGTAGTAACTTAATTAATGGAAAAAGCGATGCTGGTTTTGGTTTAGAATACCCTTTTTCAAATACTGATATTTTTGACAAAATATTTTCATTAAAATCAAACCGTTTTTTCATTTCATTTGCAGAAGTTATTAAAAATTGACGGCACCGCATGTAGAAATCTTCTTTTTCCTTTTGATTTAATTTATCAATGTTCTGAAGTACGCGAACACCAAGGTATATCTGTTTCAAGTCAATGAACTGACTAGCATTGTTGGGATCGATTTTACCTATTTCGGTTTTATGAATATAATTTGGTTGTAAATAGCTTAAACAAATTTCTTTATAAGTTTCACAAACTACATCATAAACGTGTGCAATTATGACACGCTCACTTTGAAAGTATTCATTTAATTTTACAAATTTTGGTAAAATCCAATGAAGAAAAAAGAAAAAAGATTTGTTTCCATATCATTATGTCTATTGGCAACAACTTCTGAAGCTTGCAGTCTATGTTCGGTCCATTCTTTAACAAAATATAATTGAAGGGGATTCCATTGCTCAATTATCCTTTCCACTGCCATAAGTAATGAAAGCCACCTAGTTTGTGAAGGACGTAAAATTTTGTGAGGCTCCACATTACAAAATGTCTGAAATTCTGTAAATTGTGCCGTTTGGAGCTATTTTTAAAGTAACCAAAAATATTCCTGGCTAAATCTTCACAATGACGGGGCAAAACTTTACAAGCCTCACTGGCACAAAGATGTAAAGAGTGGCAGATGCATTTTTGAACTATAATGCCAGGAAGATTTAGTTTTAACCTACTTACTACTGAGTTATTGGCACCAAGCATAGTGTTACAACCATCAGAACCAAATCCTATAATATTTTGGAAAGGTATATTGTTAGACTCAAATAAATCCATAATTTTTTTATAAAGAACTTCTGCAGTCGCCCCTGTATTTGCTTCATCTGGATTTTGATTTGAAAAACATTGAACCAAATTTAAAAATTTTGTAGATACCTCATTTGTTTTTTCACTAAAGTACCTAACACATACACATATATTTTTTACTACACCTATGTCTGTAGATTTATCTACTAAAATGCTAAACTTTTTTGCTTTTAGTTCATCGATTAGTTCTTCAAAATGAGATTTGGTTAAAACATGTTTTATAACACCTGTTGCTTTGGTTCTTCAAATCTGCATTCCTTGGGCAATTTTCGAGTCAGGAAATATGTCTTTTAATAAAGGAATCAGATGATCACACAGCTTGATGGGTAGATTATGCTCTGATATTAATGCAGCAATTTTTATTTCTGCCCTACTCACTTGACCACTAGCTTCGTTTTTATTAGAAAACATAGTAGAAATTTTTGGTTGATTTTTCACAATCACCTTTACATTTTTTAAATGTTTAGCTCACTTACTGTGATTTTTCAATACAGTTAAATCTGCTTGAATTTCACTATCACAAGCAATACATTTTGCTCGAGTGGGTTTTTCTAAAAACAAAAATGCATATCATTAAAAGTATAAAATGGTTTTATGTTATTTTTTCTACCTTTAACAGCTTTCAACCATCCTTTGAAATGAGGATTGCTTTCATATTCACATCTATATTTTTGTGGTCTATTTTCTCGTCTGTTTACGTTTTTAAACTTTAATCCTTTTGCCTCCCTTTCTGAATCCGAAGAATCGGAGTAATCATGATGATCCCCTTTGCTGGTACTGGCCATTTTATTTCACTATTTGATCACATCAACACACATTAATAAGGACTCATTCGATCAACTACTCTTGCTCGTATTGAAAAAGAAACAATGAGGATTAGGGTATTCCCCTGCGTAGGCTCAAATTCACCGAGACTCGAGTTCCGTAATATTTACATAGATGGCGGTAGGCTTGATTTTTATTCTAATTCCATAATAACCATGCTATTAACTGAAAGAGGTCAGCACTAATAATTATTATCCTTTTTGTTACGTTGCTTTGGTTGCATACAATTAGAACCAATAATTTTGAAAACATAGTTATAGGCTGGGAGTTGGAAAAATAATATGTTACAATTATCGATTATGTTACATCTTTTTATTTACTGTATATTTCAGTAGAAAATATGGTACAATTTGATAATTATGTTACAAGTGGCAACACTGGTCTTGCTATTTGATAAATATCTTTTAAAACACGCACTTGTAACCATTTATGTGAATACATTGAGAAAGTTTCTTCACACGAACTTGATACATCTATTGTTTCACCTACCTTTCTGTCGTGAAACGAAGCTTTTTGCCTAAATTACAACATTAATTATAAATCGCAACTCCGGAAGTCTAGAGATTTGAAATTGATTATGCTGAGTAGTTTTATCTATTCGCATAGACAAGAACATGGAGAGTTCCCCAGGTGTCAAGCAGACTGTCTCCACGGACGTTCATTGAGGGGGCAAGGGGGCATATGCCTCCCCCCTTCCCGGGTTCCCGTTAAGGAGTAAAATATTCTTAAAAGAGTAGTTTCTTGGACAAGAAGTGGCGTGTGTCTTTTACTCTTCAACACAACCCTACGTAGAAAGTATTTTTTCTACTACCGCTTTACATAGTTAGCAACTCTGCTTTAAAATGATTAACCGGACCTGCTAACCCTCTGAACTTTGCTCATGTCTACTGTATCAGTTCTTCCTACTAAGTCTAGTTTAAACTGCGGACACCTACAAAAAAATCTTATTATTACGAATGGCCTTATCGTGTGGAAGTTTAAATGAAATACTTCTCGACTTTCGCTTAAAAACTTACAAAACATGCATAATCTCAATTTGCAACTCCACCCTCCTTTATATATCCTATAGTAATAAGTGAAGATCACTTTCTAGGCGTGACATACCGACCGATTTTCTAATTTATGCTTACTGTACGTCGTTTCCGTGTCTCATTGTATTTTAAAAAGGCCACGTGGTTGCTGAAACGTCCTATATTAAACAGAAATGAGAACATACACTGATAACCAAATTTTTCTGACGGCTTGAGATCAGTGTGTACGAGAAAAGTGTTTATAGTCGCATATGTTAGAAAGAGATAGAAGCAGGTTGGATAGCGAAGTTCATCACCGCGTTGCCTAGCAACGCTGACGGAGCAATCTGCCGCGTCGCTAATATGTTACACCAGTTCCTTGAATTAAGATGCATATTGGGAATATGCGTTAATTTATTCTCTACGCCCAAATACTGGTTTTATTTTGAGCGTACACATTTATGATTTGTGTGGAATCTGTTTAGGATCGATTCTGGATCGGTCCTGTCGGCGCTCCATTTGAAAGGTCAGGTTCGCCACAAATTCCAAGGCAAGATTTCCACCTCCATGGTCATAGCGATTTTGGTCAGTACCCGTTGGGGAGTCAGTGTCGTCGGGTTTGAGAGTTCACTCAGGCAGTGATAATTTGTATTGCATAATGGTATTTGTTACATTTTCCGTTGAAGAATGTAACAATAACTCAGGATGTGTTGATTTTATTACCATCGGTGAAAATCAAAGGTAATTCTAAAATAAATCAAAACACTAAGTCGCATCAAAATGAGAACAAAATATTAAATTAAATGTTCGAGCAGACCTTCTTCTTGGGTTTAACAGTAACCTAACCTATTGTAGAAGCCTGTGCGAACATTTCCTGGTGTAACATATTGGCAATGAGGCAGATTGCACGACCTTCTGCGTCTGTAGTGATGATCTTCGCTCTTCAGCCGATTTCTATCTCTCGTACACATGCAACTCAAGCCGTCAGACAAATTTGGTTTTCCCTGTCTATGTTATGTGGTTTGATTCTGCAGACAAGGGAGTCCTATGAACATGAAAACCACAAGATAAATATCAGGAGTTACAGTTCGTAATCAATGATTGATGATCAATGAATTTGTGAATCGAGGATTTGCAACGTACATATATGTATGGGAAGTTTCTTAATGGACGTTTATGGTGTGCGTGCGCAGTAGCGATGAATTAATTTACTGACATCACTTTTTGCCTAAATTACAACATTAATTGTTAATTGCAATTCCGGAAGTCTAGAGATTTAAAATTAATTATGTTCAGTAGTTTTATCTATCCGTTTATCTGCTGGGTGAGGTTCGTACCTGCCTGCGTTTTTCACGCTTTCCGCCTTTTTAGGAGATATTTTGCATTTCCGGCTTAGATACGGTCGCTCGATTCATTTCCAGTCGTTTTCGCTTTTTTTTTGTAAGTCTTTTTATCATCGCGTAATTATCGTAGTTATTAATGCGGAAATGAGCAATTGTTTTTACGGCCGTCAGGCAGAAGTGCTATTATCGGACTTTGTGTTATTTTCGTAATATCCTAAATTCGCACGCTTATTTAAAACATTAACGCTTTTAATAGATTTGAGCATTAGCGGTCTCCTTTGCAAGCATGACACAAATAACATCCATACGAACACATTCTGCTATTATTGCAAGAATGTTAACGAATATAGAATTGAGGAAAATATGTGAATTGGTCCTATATTTATCCATCTTCAAAAAATAAACAATTATGCTTTGTTGGCTGTAGCTATTCAGTACGTATACAACAAAAAGCGATAAAGATTATCCACTCTGTCACAGATCAGCGGCCTAGGTGAAGCGGATTCAGACATTGTGCAAAGTTAGGTCTAGGTGAATAGAGTTTTTAAGTCTAATTCCTAAATGTAACATGTCATACATAGACATTGTCAAACCCAAGTAAACTAATATTTTCATAGTTGGTCTTGATAATGACAGTTTATCACGTGCTTAAAGAACATTTAAACGATTTATCGCGTTATTTTAGCACGATGGAGACTACCAAACACCCCAGTCGTAGATCAATTGTATTTGAATGCGAGATGTGTGCATCGGTTTAGATATGGCGGATTTGAAATGTGTTTTGGAAGCTGCAGCATCGCCGAGGCGTTTATGTGCACTACAATGTTTCTTTCAGTTACATGAAATAATACTGGTTACATGAAATAATACGGTTTGAATATGAAAAATTTTTGGCATTATGTTGTTCTTTATTCGAAAGTTAACACCAACTCTAGAAGTATTTTTTTTTTTGAAGTTTGCAGTTCTACAACATCAATCCATGTCATGATCTGTACAATGTCACATCATTAAAGCCGGAAATAGAGGGACTGTTCGGTATGCATAGTTTATAAAAACTTAAGGAATGCTTGGCTATTATGAAACTACTACCTGATAATTTCAAGGCTTACTTAGGAAATTTTGTTTTTTGAAATAACAGATTTGATAATGTCAAATATATTTTTGGATTCAGAATTAAAAACTACATATTTAGATTCTAATTATGTCGTCTTGCAGAGGAGAACCAGTGGCATTGTTAATGGTCCTTTTATTTTGAAATCGCATTCCAATTAACATCTCGAGAAAATAAAAACGAATTTGGGAAAATTATGTTTCTTCCAGAAATACTCAGAATTGCGATGTTTTGAGTGCTATTTTCTTAGTTACCTAAATGCACAACTTTTCCTCCATTTAACCGACTCTATATCGCTTACCGTTCCCGGGAGCCCAATTGTGAGTGACGAATTTGAAACGCCCGGTATGTTGCAGTATTGCAAATGATTAAGAGCTCATTTTGAACAAAAATAGACTGGAAAATAACCATCAATGTCCTTAAATTTTGAATATTCATGACAGCATTTATAGCATAATTGCAGCGGTTGTATTTACTTAATCGCAGGTTTGCACAAGTTAATCGAGGTTGTATTGCTTCTTCCGACCAAGATCCTTGATTTGCCTTATATTTATATGTCAGTTGCGGTATATAAATAACAAAAAAATAAAAAATACGGGTACTTTTCCTGAATCGACTTATTTTGGAACTGTTTTGTTTTCTATCAGGGGTTGTAGATGGTGCTGGTAATTCTACGCATCTATTAGGCGTATTTCACCCATCGTAGATTTCCCCGTGCATTTGTCCTTAAAATTTAGAACGGTTGAAAAATGTTTTCGACAAGCTTCCATGCGTCCGCAAACTAACGGCCGTGCCCGGCGTGCCAGTGTTCGTTTCTGTCCTGCAACACTGAAGAGGCGACGCGACGTTGCCAGATGAACGGCACTAGGGTAGGGCAGGGAAAGAATGTTATGGACTAATTGTACGGACCTGTTTGACGGACCTTTTAGTAGCAGTATCAGTATTTCAAAGCAGCCGCGTAGGCTACATACCTCATCACCGACCCTGCTTTGAGGAGCTTAAAGCCACTTCGTTAACCAGTTTTTTGAACCTCCCGTGATTAGTTGAAATGGAACAAACCTCCTAAGGCAACATCATGGAGGAGGGCTCTGAGGAGCAAAGCCCGTTGACATAGCGGCAGAAGGGAGCCCGTCGGTGCGAAAGGATCCCTAGACTGTCCGTTGTTTTGAGTTATGTAACTACGCGTAAGCTAGAAAAGTTTTATGATCGCAAACATTCTAGGATTCAAAATCATAAATTTTGCTAACATTTTATGATGTTGAGTCAACTAAGCATCTCGTGACGATGTAAACAAATGTGAAAGCATGTCATTTTCATTACTACAGATAATAGTAGGTAAATGCTTCATATAATTTTTATTTTCTTGTTTTTCACTGAACATTTCCTTAATCGTCGTACAAAGTTTAATTGCCTTGTATCATGGGATCAGGAAAATTTCGAATACATGTTCATATGAATGTTTTCCATACTTTCGAAAAAAATTAATGAGCAGGCATCTGCTACTAGAGTCTGAACTATCTCTCTACGATAATTTTGTCGGCATAGTGAAGAATATGTATTAAAATTTAAACATTTTGCATGCGTGGAAAGTAGGGCCTAAATCTTTTTATTGTTTTTCCAGTCCAGAGTAGTTATTGCGCATAAATAATAAACTTTTTATAGCTGTTAGTTTTTTCAAGGGTTTGAAGTTCAAGCGCGGAATTATTTCGCGAGTGCTAAGGATGTTTGGGTTGAATATTTGAAGACAAATCTCCGATGGAATACCGAGCCCCACTGTGCTATTTAAAGCTGTGAAACCCTTAAGAACAGCGCACCACTTCAAGCCGCTAGCGAACCTTATTAAATAAAGAGGGGCAGTCTGCAATGGTGACTCATCCTTGCTTTAGAGGGCAATTGTGAGCTGCGACCGCTCTTTGCCCTTTCTGTTGCATAACGATGCATTCATAACCAACTGGATTTGTAACGTTATCGTCGATAGGCGGGAAAGTATCAGAATCCTAAAGAACGTAAGAATTGAATTGAGATTATATATCCGTACGTTTTCCGTTGTCTGTTATCAAGATACCAATGGAATCTTTGCCTTTAGGTCAATCACTCGCTCATCTGTCGGTTTGGTCACCAAGAAGTTTAGAGGAACGAGAGAAAGAAATAGGAATAATAATAATAAAAGGTCTTTATTGGAATATAATCTTATTTCTGATGGGTGTAGTCTAGATAAAGCTTTTCCACTCTACCTACTCCAATAACAATATCTGTAACTAAGGAGAATATTGCAACATATAAATATTGTGAAACGTACAAAAAATACACATTCAAAAATTCTATAAATATTTTAGAGAGAGAGGATACTATGAAATTAAACCACAATAAATGAATGAATGAAAACTGAATCAATCTGCCAAGGTAACGCTAACGATGTAGAAGAAGCTGTATGGCTTGTTTTTTCATACCATTCACCGAGTTTTCAAATGTTGAATGAATAAACGGCTGAATGACGGAAAGTGAAGTACAGAGAAAATAAAGAGGGAACGCTGGCGATCGTGAGCCATCCTAGAGGATATTTGCCACCGTCCTTTGTCTTTTCTGTTGCATACGAATGCGTTGATAGCCAACTGGATTTGTAATGTTATCGTCGATGGCCGGGGAAGTATTACATGCGTTAGGAATTGTCTGTCATATGTAGATTGGGTTGCATATTATAGGAATTTATGTAAAATATTGCGGATAAGTAATCTTACGAATCATTAGTTTTGTGGTTAAAATTGCTAAGATTTTGGATGGGTAGGTATAAACTATAATTCAAATATTAAGTTATTTCGTTACTAAGCAAAAAGGGTTGCTGAAAACAAAATCTACGGCCAAAACTTGGCATTCTACTCATCATGAAAAGCATGCTTAAAAAGTACACTCATTCTGTGCTGATGGCTCCTTATTCGCGGCATTCTAATGCCTGAGGAAAATATATGGGAAATTGGTTGTATCCCCATCTTCATCAATAGTTAGACTATTGATTCAGCCCTGAAAAAACCCTGGGGAAGACGTACTAAAGATCCAATGGAGCATAACCTTAAGTGCTGTACTCTTGGGCAATTATCCTTCCTAAAATATAATATACGTAAGGAGCAAAGACTACTTGACAACATTTTTCTTCGAGCCCGAAGTAGGCATCAGTAGAGTCACGGTTTTAAATCACTGATAAAAAAAAGTAACGATATCAGATACCAAAGATATTCAAAAATAACGATATCGACCATCTCTCCTGTCCGATAATCCTTGGCCGGTTTATAACTTGGGAATTATCTCCTCGGATTTTGATGAATTTTGCCCATAAGGATACTACTATTCCTAGAACGAAAAAGCTTGATACGTTTTGAAAATCGGTCCAGTGGAGGCGGGGAAAAGGGTAAAAAAGAAAAAATAAAAATCGTTCAGACGTTTTTGCATTTGCAAGAGATAAAAATTCGATGTCGGGGGTTGTAAGGGATGGGGGAGAGTATATCTGATTTTTTTCTTACTAGCAATCTATACGTCCTTAAACCCGGCAAATCTTCGCACCTATTAGACAACGAGCGTACTTCTGTCTACCTCGAATGAAAGAAATAACTGCACGTGCATTCGTTTATGCGACCCCACGCTGGATTGCCAGGTTGCTGGGTGGTCGGTACTATCGGTAGGACGGTAGGCTAGATCGCAGTGTGAATATAATCCTTTATGAATTGATGACAACGTGGCATATGAATGTGGATTGTTAAAATATAGCGTATTAGTGAACTTATAGTGATCGAAAAGATAGTTTCAAGTAGGTTTTGTCAGCACTACAAGGACTGTGAATACCAAGACCGACAAGAATAGAACATTAACATTATTTTCTAGACGGATGAATCAACTACCTCATTTTAAATACCCTAACCTCCGCACGTGTTTTCATTGCGCCAACTAGATTACATCGACGTCGTACACCTGGTATACTAAAGGGGACAGGGGGACCGATGACGAGTGGATGACGGTGACAGTCAGTTGGGGTAAGGTTTTTGCAATACGTCGGTGCGTCGTGGTTCGTTCGAGTGACGTTTTTCTGTTGCAGCTGAATTTTTGTGGATTGTGTGTATATTTTTAGGTAATTAATTTTTTAACGAAAGTATTGCAGAGTGTTTATAATGATAACAATCTGTCGAATCACGCATTCAGGGAACTCAGGTGCCTGTAACTTATTGTCCAATTAGAGATGGCATAAAGCGCTGTCGTTTTCTGAATGCACCCAGTGCTTCTTATGCAGCTCATATACAGGGTGTTTCAGTTTATTGTTGCATAACTTTAAGATTCGATAGAACTTTTAAAATTAATGCATAAAGTCTATATAAACATGAGTAGAAAAATGCGTGGCTTCCGAAATACAGGGTGTTTAAATTTACTTTTTAAAATAGTTTTTTTAAAATATTTCGAACAATATTTGATGTATAACAGTGAAAATTGGTATACAAGGGTTTTTTGGTACGACAAAACGAACCGTAGTTTTACTGTAGCCGCTAGAGGGCGCTCTCTACTGTACCTGCAGTGTATTAAAATGACCGAAAAATTTTTCTTGGTGCAATTTTTTGCTTTTTGAATAAAAAAAATGATTCTTCGCACTTTTCAACATAAAAAAGCTCTCCTGTGAGTTTTCGTTATAGTTAGCCGTTTTTGAGATATTTCGATTTTTAAGGTTCCATGCATTTTTAATTATTTATGGGAAAATAATATTTTTTTTACATTTTCGATTTGGGCATTACAAGTAATTAAGATGATCGTTTAGATTGTGTTTTTATACACAGCAATAATACCTAACTCCAAATAAACACAAAAAAACAGAATATTAATTTGTTTAATTTTCCAATATTATTTTTAACAAATTAAATTAATTATTTACAACTAAAATGCTATTGGATAGTTAGGACAAACATACAAAATCTAAAGTAGTTTCTCAAAATGTAAACCCAATTGTTCAATACACAATTCACATCTACGAATGATCGAACGTGGTATAGCATTATTCAAATAAGGCCTTATTTCATCACATGCATTCCTGATTCTGTCTATTAGCATATCTCTTGTGGTTACGGGAGTCTGGTACACTTTTTCTTTTAGAAATCCCCACACAAAGAAATCTAATGGATTTAGGTCAGGGGATCGTGGAGGCCAGGCGACTGGTCCTCCACGGCCGATCCATCTTTCTGGATAATTTTCATCCAGCCAGTTTCTAACTATTCTCGAATAATGAGCTGGACAACCATCAAGCTGGAACCAGGCGAATCTTCTTAAATCTAACATAACATCATCCCACATATTTGCATGTTCAGCCTTTAAAAATTCCAAGAAGGTCGCAGCATTTAACCTTGCAGGCAAAAGGTAGGGTCCAAATAGTCGATTACGGTAGATACCAATCCACACGTTCACACTAAATTCATGCTGAAAATTTCTTTCCCGAACTGCATGCGGATTTTCATGAGACCAAATATGTTGATTATGAAAATTTACCACTCCACATCTAGTGAAGCATGACTCATCGGTCCATAAAACGTTACTTAAAAACTCCCTATTATTATCAGTTCTATCAAGAATCCACTGACAAAATGTGATTCTTCGTTCTCCGTCCCCTGGCTGTAGTCCTTGCACAGGTTGCAAATGGTAAGGACGTCTATGGTCATTTCTAAGAACACGGTGAACATGGCTTGCTGAAATTCCCAAGGCACCAGAAACTCTTCTAACACTTGTGGTCGGATCTCTATCAAACTCACGCAGAATCATACGGGTAAATCTGCGCTGACGAACATTTGTGTTTTGATCTCTTTAGAGATTTCCAAAACCATTTTCAATTATTTGGCGATGCACTCTTACAAATACTGAGCGAGTTGCATGTCGTCTGTTTGGAAATATACGTGCGTATTCTCTGGCTGCTACTGCTGCGTTTCCATTTACAAAGCCATACACAAAATGAATATCCGCTAACTCTTGATTGGAGAATAAAAATGGCATTTTTATAAAACTTTCAAAAAAAAAAAAGGTAAAAGAAACTAAATTTCGTGCATTCACAATTGCAAAAAACGTTTCAAGTTTCAACAGACAACAAAGCTAACTGTCAACTAATTGACGTTTAACCTTATTCTGCTTTCAATTTCAAAAATATTTGCAGGCACAGCTTACTTCTAAAAATTATCGAGATACTGACTTTTTAACGTTATTTTATCATAAATAATTAAAAATGCATCGAACCTTAAAAATCTAAATATCTCAAAAACGGCTAACTATAACGAAAATTCACAAGAGAGCTTTTTTATGTTGAAAAGTGCGAAGAATCAGTTTTTTTATTAAAAAAGCAAAAAATTACACTAAGAAAAATGTTTCGGTCATTTTAATACAGTACAGGTACAGTAGAGAGCGCCCTCTAGCGGCTACAATAAAACTATGCCCATGGTTCGTTTTTTCGTACCAAAAAACCCTTGTATACCAATTTTCACTGTTATACATCGAATATTGTTCGAAATATTTAAAAAAAACTATTTTAAAAAGTAAATTTAAACACCCTGTATTTCGGAAGCCACGCATTTTTCGACCCATGTTCATATAGACTTTATGCATTAATTTTAAAAGTTCTATCGAATCTTAAAGTTATGCAATGATTTACGGAAATTTTAATATCTGCCTCTTTTCATTTTAAAAAAGTACATCTCGCAATTTCAGCCAATTCCTTTGTAACTCGAAAAATGTCATTCAAATGTTGGTGAACTTTGGACACAGGGTTGCCATATTGGGGGATTTTCCCCCAAATAAGGGGACTTTTACGTCCCTTGGGGAATTTTTATGGGGTAAAATGTTCTTTATTTTTGGGGTATTTTATACCAACTTTAACTACAAAAAACTACCAACTGATAAATAACAGTTTTATCTTTCTGTAGCGTTACTCGTCTTGTAAATCCAGGAGCCTGCGATTTCCCAATCCCCAAAAGGCGAAGTGATAGCGAATGCTCGTATCGTTTATGTTCATGGGGGCAATCGTGACTCAAGAACGAGTTGTTCTAACAAGTTTGGAAAATAGTCTCAATTCTTTGGAAAAATATGTTGCATTTTATACGTTATAAATCTCAATTGTTGTGCTTGTTCTGGGGGAATTCTGGTTGATCCACCTGGTAACCCTGTTTTGACACTAGGACACTGTAAAAATTCATTGTATGAGAAGAACAAAATGCATAGCTACCCTTGGAGTAATCAAAATAATGAGAGCTGTACATAGTTGATAATACCCACCGCCTGTGTCGCTATGAATGCAATTGACATTGTAATGATCGAGATAACCCCATTCGACATGCACCGGCGTACGTACATCTGCTGTTAGTCCTAGCCCAGTGCATCAGATCAACTTCCCAGTAGTCCAACAATAGACAATTAAGGTATTGTCCCCTGTCGTGCAGTCAAATGGTTACCATACCCGTCACGCCATTCTGCAAATCACAGCTGAATATTTTATTTATCGGACAACGGGGAGTGCGATTTTATGTTTGGTGCTGACACCCAGTCTAATCCAATTCGAAGAGGGCGCCACTAGTCTACATACGTTGTCGAATATGCTAACTTCGTAGCGTTGTATTGCAAGATAGGTCAGTAAATAGGTAATGTTTTTCTACAATTTTTTCGACAGTTAATTTATGTGGTGGTATAGTCCGATTATTGCTAGGGCTGGTGTCTTTGCTTCCATTTTGATAAACACGTTTGATCGAAAATCTCGAAAACCCTCGATCCTATGTAAAAAAGTAATCGAAACAATTTTGTATGAAATTAAATTATTCATTTCGTTTCTACAATGAGAACCAAATTCATGTTTGTTTGTACATTTTCCGACCGCGCTGTCGGCAGATTGCACGACCTTCTGCGTCAGCGTTGCTAGGCGATGTGGTGATGAGCTTCGCTCTTCTGCCGCCATCTATATCTCTCGAACATGTGTTGATACACATTTCTCGCGCTTCTCTCTCGTACACATTGAACTCAAGTCATCAGACAAATTTTGTTTTCCCTGTAATAAAAATTGACATATAGTCAACATGTTACGAGAAATGTGAGGGTAAATGTGCATGTAGTGATGATATTTTCGCTAAACTAACAGCCTGAGTGTATAAAGACTGTCATCGTTCTTTGCAGAGAATATCATTTTCTACAAAAAGATCCTTTACGTGTTTTCGACATCTCGGTGGTTCTTGAAGAATAAGGGGCGAAAGTTTCGTATCAAAACAGTCACGCGGCATATTCCGCGATGGTGCCACTGCGTAGCTTCAGCAACCGTTGCATCGACATAAATGGGAGGGAGTGATACCATAAACAAGCATTATCAACTCCTTCCTCTTCTATTAAAGTCGCTACAACGGTTACTGACCTTACGCAGAGACAAAAGCGCCAATAGACAGACTAATGGAAAAAAGTGACTTGAACTTCATAATGAAAATATCAAAAACTATCAAAAAATATTGCACTTCTATACTTGCTCGTGAAAAATGAATTTACTTTAAAAATGGTATTCTTAATCACAGATAAAGGTTATGAAGTTATCTCCACGTGAAATAATGTTGAATGTGGATAACGTAAACAACGTACGTAAAAGACCTTTTTTATAGCGTTTATTATCTAAACTAAATAGAAGTGTTTTACACTATTAGATTCTTAGTTAAGCCTTATAAGCGGAAATATTATATGTAACCTTGCCCTTATTTTCTCATAATCTGTTGACTATACAAGAAATTTTTATAGAAACAATATAATGAAGTATTTAATTCCTTACAAAATAGTTTCTATTATTTTTTAACTTAGAATCGATGATTTTCGAAATATTTGATCAAACGCGGAATTTAAACTTATTATTAGGAAGCAATGATTTAACGATACCACTAAAAAAGTTACTGTTCTAAAAACGTATTATTTTCTTATAACGGGTGTTTTTTTTTTTCGAGGTTATAGAACTTTAAGTTGGCATTACGTTTGAAGATGGCGACAGATTTGATAGCTGTCAAGTGATTTATTCTCAGTTTGGTTTGGCAATTCATCATGAATAGACTCACGCCTGAACAACGCTTGCAAATTGTGCAGTTTTATTTCGAAAATAATGGTTCTGTGCGGAATACATATCGCGCACTACGTCCATTTTATCGTCGACAAAATCGTCCATCAGAGCAGTTAATTCGATTAACCATAGAACATTTTCGCACCACGTTTACTCAATTGATAACTCGCATGCGCAAAGACGTCGTACGGTGCGTACAGATGAAGCTATTGCTACTGTAGAGCCGTAGCATTGAGGAATTGGATCTGTGTCCATCCACTTTATGGAAGATTTTGCAGAAGGATCTTGGTTTGCTTGCTTACAAAATCCAACTCGTGCAATAATTGAAGTCAAACGATCATCAACCATGGCGTAGATTCGTTGAATGGGCCCAAAATGAGATTGCCGTTGTTCCCGATTTTCATAAGCGAATTTTGTTTAGCGATGAAGCGCACTTCTGGTTGAATGGCTACGTCAACAAACAAAACTGCCGCATTTGGAGTGAAGCTAATCCTCAAGTCTATGTCGAAACACCGTTACATCCAGAAAAACTGACTGTTTGGTGCGCTTTATGGGCTGGTGGAATCATTGGTCCGTACTTCTTCAAAAACGATGATGGCCAGAACGTTACAGTCAATGGTGATCGGTATAGAGCCATGATTACTAACTTTTTCATTCCTGAATTGAACAATCATGATGTCCAGGAGCTGTGGTTCCAACAAGACGGCGCAACATGTCACACACTCGTGCTACAATCGATTTATTGAAATACATGTTTGGTGACCGCCTAATTTCACGTTTTGGACCTGTGAATTGGCCTACAAGATTTTGTGATTTAACACCGCTTAGCCACTAACGCTTGCCCATTCGGAAGACAACATTCGCCATGTTATTGCCGATATACGGCCACAAATGTTGGAACAAGTCATCGAAAATTGGACGTCCAGATTGGACTACATCCGAGCCAGCCGTGGCAGTCATATGCCAGAAATCATATTTAAAATGTAATGCCACAAGATTTTCTGTCGAATAAAAAAAATTCCTGTCAATCGAATAATCCATCGTTGTTTTATTGCAATTTAAAGTTCTATACCTCTAAAAAAAACACCCTTTACAAAACTCCCCTATTTCTTGGACGTATTTGACATTCTTTTTTTCTCATTTCATACTATTTTGAAACTCCGTAATTGTTCGGTTGGATTATGGACATGCTAAAGTGTCTAATTTTACCTCGCTTGCCTAAAGACGTAATCATGAAATAATTTCAATAGCAGAAATTTTTTGAAACGAGTCATTACAATGGCTTTATACTTGTTAAAAATATCAGCCATCAATAAATCAGATACCATTCAAATTTTCTTGACAGTATGAAAATAGGATACTATTATTCCAATGTCAAAAAATCTTTATGGACTCTAGGAGTCTGTCCAGTGGCTGTGAAATAATCTGATGTAAACTGTGATCTACAGCTCTCAGCCCAAAGCTCGAGAATTTGATTTGCAGTCAGGCTTAAAGTAATTCCTAAAACAGAATAAGATAAATTCTGTAAAATTTATATGTATAGGTAATCCAACTTCTTAAATATGTATGGGATCCAATCCTTACGCTGGTGTTTGGAGCCGCCTCAACTGTACTGTTTCCTTTGACTACTATTTTAGCTCTAAAATCACATGGATGCAACCAGTATATTATCCAAAATATGAATGTATCGGCCTAATGTATAACGAGATATTTTCAACATAATTTTCAGTTTCATGGGCGAGATTTTCCATAGCCGCTTCGGGCGGAAATTCAAGTCGATTTGCCACTCGGTCGACAAATTGAAAATTTGGAAATACTGCCGAAGCTTATCGGGCGCCCTTTTGCAATTTCATTAGGTCTGGCGCCGTCGGAAAATGATGATAATCTAGTCAAACGCAGTGCCGCAGCTCTCAGACGATTAACATCGTTGCTCTGATTTGATGGAAAAATTCTCGACAAGCGGTTACTGTTTGTTTATGGTGAAAAACACATTTTCAATTGAATTTTGGAAAAGCTGTTTATGTCGAATATCAACATTTTCATTATCATATTTTGATCAAAATTATCCACAAGGATACTTCTATGCTAAGGACGAAAAGGCTTTGTGAAAAACGGAAAAAATAAAAATCTCTCAAGCTTCGTTTTTGGACATTTCAGGGGAACCTGATCATTTTCAGAATTTTTTTGCGGGGGTTGTAGGGGGTGGCACAGAGTATGATGTGAGTGCTAGCAATCTATACGTTCCCGACCCCGGTAATACTACGCATATACTAGACATATTTCATGCGACGTAGACTCCTCATACATTCGCCGTTAACACGAATGATAAAGATATATTTTCAATATACGCGTGCCGGTTAACTCAACTAGCGTACATACAGTAATGGACAAAAGTATATAGACAAATTAATATTAGGCTGTAGTTCTTTTTTAAATTATTTTATTAATAGACCAACGTGTATACATAATTCGTTATAGCATAATTCTCACTTATACATAAATAAATTCATTAGACTCCCTTCGATAAAAAATTAATTGAAAATACTGGAACTATGAACGACAAAAATATATAGACAAAGCAAAACAATTTATAGAAAGAAGAAGCAAAGTTCATTGAATTATAGAATTACCAACCATGTTTGTTTAATATTTTGTAGCATAACCAGTATTATCAATCACCGCCTGGCATCGTCTTGGCATGCATAGATTGTAGAAGTTTCTTGATATAAGATTCATCAATCTGTCTCCACTTTTGCTCTAAAGCGTCAAAAAGTTCATCCTTGTTTGAATAATTTTTATCTCGTGTTTGCTTATCTAAGTATTCCCATAGATTTTCAATGGGGTTTATATCGGGAGACTGTGAAGGCCATTTGAGAACTGGTATTTTTTCATCCAGAAAGGAATTTCTTTGCGAGATTTGAAGTGTGCTTCGGGTCATTTTCTTGCTGGAAGATTGACCTTAAGGGCATTTTGTCTTCCATATAAGGTAACATGACATGCTTTAGTATGTCTGGGTATATAAACTTATCCATAATGCCATCTATTTTATGTAAAGGTCTCATCCCAAACTCCGAAAAGCACCCCCAAACCATGTTTGACACTGGGCAAACTGTACTTGAGGTTCAATCTTTGTCCACTAGGATGTCTAACATAATGAACACCATCTGATCCAAACATATTGAACTTGGATTCGTCACTGAAACATACCCTCTTCCAGTCACAGATGCTCCAATCAAAATGCAACCGTGCAAATTGTAATCGGTCCTTACGGTTTTTCCTCGAGATTAGCGGCTTCTTACTGGGGCGACGTGCAAATAACTGCAAATCATTTAATCTTCTACTTATATTTTTCGTAGAAACACTGACAATTCCTTTTGTCTCGATTTCGGCTTTTATTTGTCTTAGGGTTTTAAACGGATCTTCGGACGAAATTTCTTTTATTAATCTAACTGATCTAGCATTTAGTTTTCTAGACCGACCACTTCTCTTAGAGGCTTCCAAGATACCTTTTTGTTTATATTTGTTCAATATTGCCCAAGCTGCTTTACGCTTCAGCTTCAAATTTTTGGCAATGTCGACTTGATGTTGACTATCTTCGTATAACTCAATGATCTTAGTTTTCACATCGATAGAAATTTCTGGACCACGCGGCATCATCACTCAACTTATTCCATAATACTTGATGAACACAAACTAATCCTCTTCTAGCACGAAACTGTACTAAACTAATGTTGAAAAGGATTTGTCTACATATTTTTGTCCCTCATAATAAAGTGATTGTATTCAGACTTGTATTGTGTTCAATGCAGATAATGTAAAAACAAGTAATTTAGTTTTTCTACTAATAACGCATTTGTTTATGGAGCAATGAAGTATGAATTCGTTTTCTAAATGTATTTAGGTAAATATTCATATTTGTCTATACAGGGTTATCCAAATTAAGTGTCCACCATTAGTAACTTTGTTATTAGTGAAAATACAAAGTTGTTTGAATTAGCAAACTAGTAGCATTTTTAACGCTGGTAAAAATGAGAAATAAAAAAAACAATTGAGAGTCGTTATTTTGATTTTTTTCAGTAAAATAACATTTTTTTAAATGGAAACCCCTGTATATTATATTTTTTTCTGTTAAAGCATCAAATTTTAAACAAAAAAGTTCATAATGACTTTTCCGCTAAAGTCAAAATAACGATAAATATTTTTAATTATTTGCAGTATTATAATATTAAGACGGCTATGAAAACAACATGGCGTTCGCGATTTGACAGCATTAAGATAAGCGACAAATTGTTAAACTGGACATACTCGCAACTAGAAGGCTTTGGAAAACAATGATAAAATCAAATAATGTCAAACATTAGTGTAAATACTTGTTTATAAGCTTTATTGTGTCATTAATTTAAAGAAAAATGTTCTCCCATGAAGAAAAGTGTGATATGTTAGAATGCTATTTAGTGTGCAGAAAATCCTCCTTGAGAGCAAGAGAATACTACAGTGAATTATATCCCGCTCGCATTCAACCGTATGAACGATATTTTCTGAGACTTTATCGAAAATTTAGGGGCAACGAAAATGTTTTTGCTAAAACAAGGGCAAAAAAAGAATTCATAATAAGCGAGGCCACGGAAATTGCAGTTATTGGATATTTTGAAGCTTATCGTGAGAATTCAATAGCAGATATTCTCAAGGACTCTAATTTCAGTTATGGTACTGTTCAAAGGATTTTAAAAAAATACAAATTTATTCCGTATAAGTACCGACCAGTTCAAACGCTTTTGGCAGGGGATCCAGAGAGAAGATTTGTTTTTTGCCATTGGTATCTTAGCTTCTGTCGCCAAAATGTAAATAACTTTCGTTACCTTTTATGGACAGATGAATCAAATTTTTCAAATTCTGGAATGTTTAATAGAAAAAACCACCATTATTGGTCAAGAGAAAATCTTTTGTTAGTACATCCAAGAGGCTCACAAGTCCGTTTCAGTTTCAACGTTTGGTGCGGTATAATTGGTTCAAAAATTGTTGGCCCGTTCTTTTATGAGGGAACCCTAACTGGTGAAAGATATGTGGAATTTATGTCAGAAATTCTGACTAATTTCTTAGACGAATTGGATCTTATAAGTAGACATCATCTGCATTTTCAGCAAGATGGCGCACCTGCCCACAACTCCAGAGGTACTTATCATTTTCTAAGTACTACTTTTAATGATCAGTGGATAGGAACAAATGGCCCAATACAGTGGTCTCCCAGATCACCAGATCTAAACCCACTTGATTACTTCTTGTGGGGTTACTTAAAGAACCAAATTTACAAGCGAAGGTACGATAACCTTGACGCGTTAAAGACTGCAGTTAGGGAAAAGATAACCCAGATAGATGGTAGGACCATACTTAAGACAGTTCGAGCAGTTCAAAAACGTGCCCAAAAATTTATTGAAGAACAAGGTGGTGTTTTCGAGCATCTTCTTTAAAAAAAATTGTTATTGTATTTTGTAAGATTATAAGTTGATGTTGAAAATAAAGTTTGTCGGTACAATTTAATTGTTTCAGATTGGAGGCCATAACTTCAACAATTTGTAACCTAGGAGAAAAGTTATTGTAAGCTTTTTTGTTTAAAATTTGATGCTTTAACAGAAAAAAATATAATATACAGGGGTTTCCATTTAAAAAAATGTTATTTTACTGAAAAAAATCAAAATAACGACTCTCAATTGTTTTTTTTTATTTCTCATTTTTACTAGCGTTAAAAATGCTACTAGTTTGCTGATTCAAACAACTTTGTATTTTCACTAATAACAAAGTTACTAATGGTGGACACTTAATTTGGATAACCCTGTATACTTTTGTCCATTACTGTTATGTCTATCAGCTTCGAATGCTGAGCTAATGTTGCGTGTAATCCATATTTGCAACGCTGCTGTACTGATTTTGCGAGTTCTGCAGCATTCAGAGTTTCCAAGTTGCTGGATGTTTGGTACTGTCACTAGAGCGGTAGGATAGATCGCAATGTTGTCAGATCTAATGGTATGGGCCTGTTTGATCCAATCCATTAAGTTCTGTTGTTATACATGTTGGTAGTCATTTTTTTTATAGAATTGCTAACGGTGTTGCGTAGAAAATACAGGGTCAACATCTTTGACGCTATTTTTTTTAAAGGAACTTTTAAAGGACTTATACCTATACAATATGCTTCGCAGTTGTTCTGACGTATGTCCATTTGTTGCAGGGCGGATACCCGGCGAAGCTGAAAAAGGTGCTGATCGTAACCGCGCCGCTGTGGTTCAAGGCGCCGTTCAAGATCCTGCGCCTGTTCGTGCGCGAGAAGCTGCGCGAACGCGTGTACACGGTGAGCGCTGCACAGCTGAGCAGCCACGTGCCCAGGGAGGCGCTGCCCGCGCAGCTTGGCGGCACGCTCGCTCTGGACCATGACGGATGGCTGGCGCACTGCCTCCAGGCGATGACCACCAACAGGACTCCGGACTCTTCACCAATCTCCAACTACGGTAAGCACTCACCAACCACTAGTGCCGTGTCGAACTTCGTACATCCAGAACTGGCTGATACGACTGCTCCTTTGTGCGTAGGATATCGGGCAATCTACCTAAGGAGGCTTTACCCAGGTCCTTGATCTGGTCTGTAATTTGTAAAGATCTACCGTTGTTGCTATAAAAATAAGTAATAGAAGTACGAGACCAAAAAATGTAAATTTGAAAGATTTCGCATCATTTAAACGTAAACTATTTACTCGACACCAATGAAAAATATGGTCTAAGTCTCTTTGCAGCAATTCAGCATCATCTTTGTTCCCAACAACTCTAAAAATCCTAAAATCATCCACAAATAAAAGAATTTCACTGCATACTAAACTCACAAGATCATTAATAATTATAATAAATAACAACGGACCGAGTGCGTACCCTGCGGGACTCCAGAAGTTACACGAATACTACGCTGCGCGAACGCGTGTATACTGTAAGCGCTGCACAGCTGAGCAGCCACGTGCCCAGGGAGGCGCTGCCCGCGCAGCTTGGCGGCACGCTCGCTCTGGACCATGACGGATGGCTGGCGCACTGCCTCCAGGCGATGACCACCAACAGGACGCCGGACTCTTCACCAATCTCCAACTACGGTAAGCACTCACCAACCACTAGTGCCGTGTCGAACTTCGTACATCCAGAACTGGCTGATACGACTGCTCCTTTGTGCGTAGGATATCGGGCAATCTACCTAAGGAGGCTTTACCCAGGTCCTTGATCTGGTCTGTAATTTGTAAAGATCTACCGTTGTTGCTATAAAAATAAGTAATAGAAGTACGAGACCAAAAAATGTAAATTTGAAAGATTTCGCATCATTTAAACGGAAACTATTTACTCGACACCAATGAAAAATATGGTCTAAGTCTCTTTGCAGCTGACATCATCTTTGTTCCCAACAACTCTAAAAATCCTAAAATCATCCACAAATAAAAGAATTTCACTGCATACTAAACTCACAAGATCATTAATAATTATAATAAATAACAACGGACTAAGTGCGTACCCTGCGGGACTCCAGAAGTTACACGAATACTATGATTTTCTGTACATTTTTTCTTTTTGTTATTATATTATTTCAGTTTTTTACTCCGGGGAATCTCATATTGCCGAGGTTACTATTAATAATGGGTTGAATCGAATCAAAACACTTTCACATTCACATAATTTACAACTGAATTCATCTTCATTTAAACATATTCACTCATAAACTTGTGAATGACATCTACTCTTGTGATTCTCTATGCGCTGGTTTTTCAACCCGTTTTTCAATTCATTGTGAGAACATCAGAAGTAAATTGACCTTCACTATGCTTCAACATCGAACTGCCTTGTTTTGTAGATCTTTTGTCTATAATGCCAGCAGAGCATACAATTTGCTGCCAGAAGAGTTTAGATTATTAAATGTCAATAAATTTAACTATAAATGAAAAAAACAGTTACTTGATGGACAGTGAAAATTATGACTCGGCTTCAATATTCATATGTTAAATTCTTCCTTTTTCCAGTTATATTAGGAATCTACTTCTTCAACCAGACTTTTTACATATTTAGTTATATTCCATTGCTTGCTTACTTTTTGTGTAATATTTATCTTGACTTGTACCAGCTCTCAAGGAAAATATTATTATTTTTTTTTTAGTTCTTCGAGGGTGTACTCGCTGATAGTTAAGAAGACTACACTTTGCTACCAGTCTACTATGTATTTGTGATTTTACTATAATAAAAGAGTATTATTAGTAAATTAAATTCACAAGATGTGCTTAAATTGAAAGCGAATACTTGCTCCAAATTGTAAAATGTGCCACGTTTACGTAAGCATGAGAGGGGGTGTAAGTGACTAGCTTACTTTTGTCTACAAGCGAAAGTGGGGTTAATAATTGTAAAAAATTGCTTACGTAATTCTTTAACGGCCCCTTATGCGTGATTTTAATTTCCTTCGTTTTCGCGGCGACAAAAAATGAACAATTCGAGCTACAACGTAGTCTACGCCACTGTGACGTAGCTTGACTCCCGACCATTGATGACTCAAAACACGTTTATAAATCGCTACCATATGTGACATATTTTTGTTGTTATACCTCCATGTTTGATAATACATTACAACGACTTTCCTTGTTTCCAGATGGCAAAGCCCCATCTTCGCCATCAAACGCTACCACTCCCGGTAGCGCTGATCCCGGCAGCGACTTTGAGGCGGGCCAGCAGAACGGTCATCCCCACCACCGCAGCAACGGCTGGGCGATCGAAGACGGCCGACCCGTTGTGGGGGCTGGCCCAGTTGTCGGGGGCGGTGCCGGCAGTAGCTCCGCCTCCAGCGGATTCTCGGACGACGATTCGCTGCACGGAGACGGGGCGGCGCTCACTGCCGCGCAGCTGGTCGATTATGTTAGGGATCGGGGAAGGGCGGGATTGATCCAGGAGTATGCTGAGATTAGGTGAGTAGTTTTACGGGTCCTTGAATTTGGGACTTTTCATAGTCGACGTTTGCAATAGCAAAGCTAATTTGCTGAAAAACAACACCGAAGACGTAAAAATGAAATTGAAGAAAAGTACTCACTGTTCATTTGGTAAGGAATTTCAACTACTGTCCTGTCAGATGTTTTGTTTATAAACACTGCTTTAAGTTGTCGTTGATTGACTAAAAAGCACGAGTTTGTTTACCTCTTCCTAAATTTGCAACTTTGGGGCTATCTAGGTCTTCAGCTGTGTTCAACCAGACGGCTTTTGTAGGATATCAACAAACATATGCAGCTCCGATGGAAAGAAACATCGAGGACGACGGCGACGTTCTGAATATTCTTTGATTTCGGATATTTTAAAGTTTTGTACGTTCGGTAAAGGAAAGTCCCAACTTTGAGAACCCGCTTTCATTTTTTTAACTATTTCTTTGAAGGATTACTTTGTGCCTAGATTTCTGCAAGGTTGCTGTTGCTGCTACAAATACAAGAGGCTGGGTGACGTTCGAAAATTAAAAATTACGCATTTACTTCTTAGGCGAATGTTCCAAGATCAGTATTTACTGTGATTCGTCAGTATGTATTATGGAATGCGACATTTATTGACCATTTAGACTGAACGTCAGTAATAATTATTGAGGTTACGTGGAAATCCATTGACGTAATTATCAGTAAATAGAGAGATTTATTGCAACAAAAATAACCAACCTTTAAGCCTTTCGTTGCATTAATATTGACATCTATATCAAATGAGGATGCTTGGAAAAACAAGAGTTTTTATGATCACTAAAGCGGACCGTAGTAATTTGACAGTACATACTGTCCCACAAAGTGGGATATTTATCGAGAGTTTCTGGATGTCTTAGTTCATATAGCAGAAAAATTATCTATAATACCATCATTCTTCCAAATTTCTTGTACTGTTCGACTATTCTATATTTAGCAAATAATTCCATTTTTGAAAGACTGCAAATTTTACAAAATAAGTGCATGCGAATAATACTAAATAAAGATAAATATATTCCAATTAGGCAAATGCTTAGCAAATTAAAATGGCTCAATGTAATAAATTTTATCAAATATCTTGTAATGATATTTATTTATAAAGTAAAAAATAATATATTTCCATCATGTCTAACTAATTTAACATCATCAAATGCCGACCATCATTTACATAATACCAGAAATAAAGATGACTTCCATTTAATGACCAAAAAGTATAACATATGCTACAAATCTGTATTCCATCAAGGGTTGATTGAATATAATAAATTATACTCAGAGATAAAAGACCAGAAAACTTTGACAAAATTTAAAGTAAAATTGGGAAATCACAATTATAGGTTGCCCAGCATTTACATCATACACCATATGGCTTGAATTTACTAAGTTGTTTACAATTACTCTGTTTATGTAGCCAAATGTGCTAAATAAATCTTTCTACTACTACTACTACTACTATTCTTCGTAGCTAACGGATCTTTCCTATTTCGATAACAGATAACGGAGGATCGTCTCGCTACTGCGCAAAATCGAAATAAGGAAGATCACAACAAAGCAGCAAAATAAGATCACTAAAAGCTTTCTAATACTGATGGTATGAATCTCGGAAAATTCTGATCGTATGACATTCGCCTATGATCTGTACTACTACGCATTACTTTGTTATTTTTCACTTTATAGTACTTTTTGAAAATCAGTGCTTATATAACTAATTATATTGTTTTGTTGCAGGTTAAGGCCTCCCGACGGAACCTTCAACGTAACTAAATCAAAAAATAACCTGCCAAAAAATAGGTATACGGACGTACTATGCTACGATCACAGTAGGGTAATTTTGTCAGAACTCGACAATGATAAAGATAGTGATTATATACACGCAAACTTCGTAGATGGATATAAACAGAAGAATGCCTTCATTAATACCCAAGGTAAGGATCTATAATTATTTCGTTATAGTAAGAATTAAAAAATACTCTGATCCACCCATCTCCGGTCGGAAGTGCTGCAACAGCAGTAGTAGTGACGTAGACTTGATCACTGCTTGATATCAATCATTGTGATTTATCAAAATAATCACCTAGACTCTGGTTTGACGTATACTTTAAAGGGGAGCTCCATATGTAAAGTTACATCCTAATCTTCCATTTTAAAATAAGAAATGTAATATTTGCGATATGCGCTGAAGTATAGTTCAGCCCTGTACAATTTGACGGCGAATGTGCTGGCTCAATTTACAATCACTCGTTAATTGTAACCTTCCTGATGCTGCACTTAGCTGTCAAGCTGTCATACTTGACCCCATAATTTTACAGTAAGTTCCAATATATCAAAATATCACATATGGTTATCTTGCTTCAGGTCCTTTGCCGAAAACGACTCCCGACTTCTGGCGAATGATCTGGGAGCAGCATACTTTGGTGATAGTGATGACAACGCGGGCGATGGAGCGTGGTCGCCCAAAGTGCCATCAGTACTGGGAACCGGAAGTGGGCGGCGAGGCAACTTACGGACACTTCACCGTCAAGACGGTCGACGTAGAAACAGACACCGATTATACGGTTACCACGATTAACCTTATCAATAATAGGGTAAGTCGAGATATCACGTGTACTAAACAGATATCAAGTTACTGAACAGAGCTTAGGGATGCAAACATCGTAAAGATAAGCATTGATGTACCATCAGTGTTTGAGAAAAATCATCGATGTATGTATAAGTCATCGCCTAGAAAACATGATTGTATCGAAAAATGTTTTTTTTTTTTTATTGTGTAAAACGAGTAAGCTTAATGAGTTAGCGAATATCTAAAACAAATTTGATGTATTTGAAACAAATTTATTTTAACTTGTCTTGCACTATACTTTAACAACAAAAATGAAATTATTATTTATGGATAAACAGGCAGGAGGGTTCATTTAATAGTACCAAAAATTCCAAATATTTGACCGTTTCTTCAGAAACATTGATGTAAAACATCGTTTAAAATGGCACTGATGTATCAGTGTAATGCAAAAATGACCATCGATAGTGAATATCAATATTTTTTATTGAAACATCTATGTTTTATTAGGTTAGTTCGCTTTTTGCAATGCTAATGTCAGATTGAGATTTTTACAATGTTTGTGCTACGTAATAGCTACAGTGACTCACACTTATTTCTGTATGTGAGATCATGACAGTGCTCCAGAGATGGCACCCGCTTTGCTGACCTTTCAAACCCTGACTGGCTCAAGGAATCAACGATCAGCTACCACTGAACCTCTACACGCGCCCACTGTAACTCGGACATACTCTGTCATATTTTCCCCTACACATCGTCTTCCAAAAATATACTTTATATATTATCCTAGAAGCCTGCAACCCACCAACCATGCTAGCAAAATGCGGGTTGCTGTAGTGTAGGCCATTATTAACTAACTGGCCGTTGCGCCAGTCCAGGTTTGTAAACCTTGTTTACTCCAGGTCAAAACAAAGATGATGACTATCGTTACTACTATTCACTTGTCGCTGCCTACCCAGGTATTCATGGGCCGCTGTTGTCAGTTTTGACAGTGAATAAATTATATTAGAATACGCAATAAATTATTTCAGATTTACAGTAAACAAGATTTGACATTCCATAAAGATACATTTACGTGAATATTGAAGTATCAAAATGAAAGAAAGCAGCATCATTCATCGTACGCCACTGCTAACGTGATGTATCTCTGTGTACATGTGGACGGAAGGCTTATTACGTAAAAAACCTATTAAATCTTAAACGCGATGAAATGTCGACTTACATAATGACAAAAAATTTACAAAATATCAAAAAACATGTCACTTTTCAAGTTAGGTAATACTCCTGCGGATCTCAATGTGTCTAAGGCAGTGGTGTATGATACGTTATGCTGCTTTGCCCCATTTCGGTTCTTGTCTATAATAACTTCTTTACTGACTAAAATTTAAATAACAAAAACATTTCTTGTTCTAGACTGACGAAACTAGGGAAGTATCACATTGGCAATTCACCTCGTGGCCTGACTACGGAGTACCACACTCTGCGAAGGCGATGATAGAATTTCTGGAAAGAGTGAGGAGGAAACAGGCCAGCATGGTGAACGCCCTTGGTGATACGTGGGCGGGACATCCCAGAGGACCGCCCATCGTTGTACATTGTAGCGCTGGAGTCGGCAGGACAGGTAAGCGGTCTTTATAATAACGAAGAGCTTTTCTGTTTGTCTAGACCTTGTCCTTTTCCTTACTTATTACAACCATTGAGTTCTGTATCTATGTATACGGTGAGGTTCAAATTTGGCTGACATGGTAATGTGTACGAGAGAGAAGCGCGAAAAGCATCCAATATGTATGTTAGAAAGAGTGCGACGAGGGCGTCCGTGGCCCTCGGGTTACTAGGTGTACACAACGAGGTGCTTCTATCTCTTTCTAACACACGTACTGCACGCGTCTCGCGTTTCTCTCTAGTACACATTACGACGTCAGTGATATTTGGTTTTCAGTGTATAGGTTATTAGAGAACATTTTTGCTATTTCTCCGATATAGAAAAAATGTGGATAATACAGGCCTTTACAAACTGTATTATATCAGAATCGTGTTTTAAATGGTGTCGTAATTTTTTTGAAAACAAAGAAATGAGGAAAAGTTCTATTTGTTCATTTTCATCGAAAATAAAGTGGCGTTAATGCTTTTTTGATTATTTACAACGATATACAAAAATTTTCTGGTGTGTACGCAGAAGAGCTCTGTCGCAGGTCCGACCTAATTGAGTTCTCTTGCATTTCAACATTCGTTTTATATAATACTGGGAATAAAGAGTTATTAGGTGAGGGTACGTTGAGATATTCCATACAAGCTGTGAGACACTTCACCTTTTATTTATGTGATTCTGATGACACATTTAATATTAATGTATTGTTGCATTAAAATGTTGACTAAAAAATGCCCATTGCCATTACTTTGAACATTGCATTTCTTTCTCCAAAAGCAATCTCCCTCTCACCAATGCAAAACGAATGACCTCGTCTTTAGTGTCGTATCGTCAGTCGTTCCTACAATTGTAGGACACTTTTATGGCCTTGATTTCCATAGACTTTTCTCTCCTGCAGAAAGGCTGTGGTATTTCTGGGTTTCTACTGTTCCGTGTCAGCGTCAGCGCTCTCCTATTGCAAGGTTATGTTATATGTTTTCTTTTTAAACCTTAAGAAATTTCAGGCTGATGAAACATGATAAAAATCATGTATTCTCAGCCTGAATTTTTTTAGAATCCAATAAGAACGTTAAAATAGAGCACTGACACGAAACTATGAAAATTAAGAAGGCCATAAAGGCAATTATTGTAGATATGACTGATGATACGGCACTTACACAACTTCCAAGCCGATGAAGTCGCGAGTTTAGGCTAGTTCTGACATAAATAAAACTAACGACGTTAACCACATATTCCGTTCTTCCAGGTACATTCTGCACCCTGGACATCTGCATCTCTCGCTTAGAAGATGTGGGCACTGCTGACATTAGAGGTACCGTCGAGAGGATACGATCGCAACGCGCGTACTCGATACAAATGCCCGACCAGTACATATTCTGTCATCTAGCGTTGATAGAATACGCGTTGAGCAAAGGGCATCTGCAGACCGCCGACCTGGCAGGCTTCGATACTGGAGCGGACGAGGAGTCGGACTAATACAGGGCTGTTGTCAGGATTATTATGATGGGACTCCATAGAGTGCAGCGAGAAGATTGAGGTGATGTGTGGAAAGAGGTTCAAAGACGGAAATACAAGTGATTCATTGCGGGTTTTTGGGACAAATTCTAAGATTTGACAATTCACTCAAAACATGATAGAATAGGCCCGTTCGCAAGAATCTAATTAGATTTTTTTGGCATGACATTCGACATTTTTTAAAATTTACAGCAAACATACCCCGTTTGTACCCGTTAAATAAAAAAATATCAACTTCAATTTTAAAATATGACATTTTCCGTCTTCGTAAAGCTGTTAGCGACACGTCCAGCAAGGGCTTAGTTTATGATTCAAGTTTCCTGCTTATTAACCTCTTCTGAAAATAACGTTCTCTGTCAACGAGACAACATGATAAGCGTATCTGATATAAAAACTTAAATAGGCAAAATGGAATACGAGATCAAGTTGCTCTAGTTACCTTACTGGTTCGCGATTCCATTTCGGTCGCATCAGTTCGGGCGACGCTTAAATGTCAGATTGAGATTTAAAAAATCAATGTTAAAAGTCAAAAAGTTACCGTATGATGGGAGTTAAGAACAAAGATCAATGTATTATTTCGCTTTATATGCGGATTTGTCTTCTTTCATGTCTAGTCCCCTATCGTGAATGTTCTGGAATTTATCGCCACATCTCTTTCAGCACGTTTTTACTTGAGTAGCATAAACAGGTACATGTACCCATTGACATTCATTTCGAATTGTTAGTAAAATTACCCTCAAAAAGTGAATATTTTTTTATCACTACATCTCATGTCTAATGCAAAGTAATTATCCGACCTAGATCCTGGTAGCGCCATTGGTGAGGTGATCGATTTTTGTCTTTGAACCTTTCGAATTCACAGGTTTCTGGCGGCTGCATATTACTACAGATAGGACTATTTTACAATGAAAATGGCTGTTCGTGTTCTTACTATAAATAAGGAATAAAGGAGATACAGTTGAAAATATGACTTTCTTGACAGATGCTTTGCACATTCAACAAAATTCTAAAGTTGTATTTTCACTTTTTCAATCATGAATGTATGGAAGTTCCTGTTTATTCTTGACATGAAATGTTCCAATATTCCAGATATAGATAACTCACACACTACAAGCATGGGACATAATAATCTAATAATGTCTATGTGGAAGTATATGGTCTTCTGTAGTTCCTTAAATAACAGATAGTTGTCTATAGACAAATAAATGCTTGTAAAACGTGTATATGTTTTTATTTTTATTTATTCAAGAAACATGTAAAAGAATGCTGAAAATGTAAATGTACACAGATAAATGTCACAAGGAGATCATTAATTAGAAAATAAAAAAAAATGTTACATACAGTTTTGGTATTAATACTGATGATTTCTTATTCCCAGTAGCAGATTACTATAATCTGATTACTTTTCAAAGAAAAATTGAAAAATTATTGGACCCATTTTTTAGATTATGCATATTCCTTGACGAGACATAATGTGTATTCGTACGTTTGGCACCCACTCACATTTTTTTAGTTAATTATAAGAAGCTTGTCGCCTGTAAAAAATTTCAATCTGTGGTTTTAAAAACTTGTATATAGTTGTTAGAAATTGTGATGAAAGAATGTGTATTGTGGTTTTTAGGATAATGTGATTCATTTTGATATTTATATTTCTCCAAACTATTTTTCTAGGATCATATGCCCTAGATAGGATTTTACATAAAATGTGGACATATCTCTCCGTTACAGTTCATTATATTAATATAGATTCTTCCTACAAGGTGTTACTAGTTATGGGAACGGTTGACCAGATGTGGAAACTTTTAGGCGATAACGAAAGAATGTTTGAACCTAAAAAAGGCAACAATATTTCATCATTCAACATTTATAGAGCTACAAACCTCACTATCTAGAAACACACATGCATTTCATCTTTATTGGAAATCACTAGCACAGTATAGGTAGTACGACCAATGACGCAGAACAAAACCTGTATATGAGGTGTGGTAAAGTAGTGCTTAAGAAAAGTAAGTTCAAAACACCTGCTATATATCCATGGTCCTGAAGATACGAGGAAGATACACTTTTCCCAAAGTTTCTGCCATTTTTTCAACCCCTCCAAAAAATAGGATTGGTCGAACTCTCCAAAATACGCCTCTGTCTCGGCGGTGACTTCCTCGTTTGAGCTAATTTTTTTCTCGCGAGCCATTTCTTCATATTAGGTAACACGCAATTCTTGCAGTTTGGTGGCGTCAATTCCAGATGAATGGGCTGGTGCGTTATCGTGGTGAAACAGCACCTTCTTTTTCGCCAAATGTGGCCGTGTCTCCTTCAATTTTTTGTCGAAGCGGTCCAATAACTCACTGTAGTGATCGTTCTTCGTTTTTCTAAAAAATCCATGAGGATGACGCCGTTCGCATCCCAAAAAATCGTCGCCATGACCTTTCCGGCCGATGGGACCATCTTCGCCTTCTTTGGAGCAGATTTACCGGGAGAAATCCATTTTGCTTGTAGCTTAGTTTCTGGTGTGTAATGATGAATCCAGGTTTCGTCAACGGTGACAACCAGACGCAAAAACTCCTTCGGATTTCGCTTAACTTATTTCAAACACTGCTTCGAAGTTAACAGCTGCATCCGCTTGCTATCCACCGTGAGCAATCGCGGCACCAATCGGGCCGACAATTCTTTCATATCCAACAACCGTTCCGGTCGACACACCTACGGCCTTTGTTACTTCTCGCACGTTCGTTCGTCGATGAGCGAGAATCATGTCGTGGACTTTTTGAATGATTTCCTCGGTAACCACGTCTGCCGGGCATCCTGGTCGCTCCTCATCAAAAACGGACGTTCGCCCACGTTTAAATTTATTAAACCAACAACTAACTGTGGTCATAGATGGCGAAGTGCCCCATAAACAGCATCCAACTTTGCTTTTATCCCCTAGCATTTTCTCCCATCCAAAACAAAAAGCGAATTACCGAACGATACTCGAATGGCTGCCAAATCCATACTAACACCTATCAATCAGTTTGAAATTTTTTCTGACATCGTTTGATAGATGGCAGCACACGATGATAACACCAACTTCCCTAAGACAGAAAAAATATTTTTATCTTACAATTAAAATCTCTTCTTTCTAGCTTTGACAGCTGCAAACTCAGAAATAACTTCAGCAAATTTATATTTTGTATTGCCTGATGTTCGATGGTTGATATACCAAGGTTACTGAGCCGCGATTGGGTCATTGTCGCTCGCAAATAGTTATTTATTAATTTTAGTTTACTGAAACTCCTTTCACATGAAGGTACAGATAAGCAAACTGTCATGAACAATTTTAGTGCAATCACAAGATTTTTAAGAGATTCTGTAAAATTCCATTCTACAATAAACTTTAAAAAATCTAGAGACACCCAATCAGAAACTGCAACATTAGCTGCTTTTAAGTGTAGTTGCAGCCTTGGTATCTTTAAAAGTAATTCTCTTTCTGAGACCTCATCATTAAAATCAGTAAATTTGGATGTAGCTAATTTCAGTTCTTCAGTATCCGCCAAAAGCAAATTATTTGATTGTATTATCTCAAACAATGAAGCTAGGTCTTGAAAAGACTTCGATCTTGTCTGCAGTTCAACTCTGAAAAAGTTGAGTCACCGGGTGGGTATCATCCCAAAAAAGGTGACACCCGGTGCTGACAGAGACATAACTGTGGGCAGAATCGAGTCCATATAGTATGCCAAACTAGGATGGTGGACTGGGAGATGATATGCGGTACATCAGATCACGAGAATTATGCGTGAACATGTTTGTGTTCAATTTCTTTCTTCGATAGCCCGACTATAATAACGATTTAGAAGCATGATATCGAGATATTTGATAATTAGTTTATTCAACAGTGGGCGTTGCGTAACTAGTGACATCTTTTTTATGATAGGATGGGCAAAAAAGAACAGATAGTGCAACGATAGAGCCGAGACCGTCCTGGTAGAAAATATGATTGCTTTATATTTTGTAGTAAAGTATTTTCGTACATGGAAAAAATCCGTATTTTTGTTCGCAAGTATAGCTTTTGCCCATTCTTGTCTGACCAAAACAAGCCAAAAGTTCAATTTCAACAGTAATAGTAATAGGTTTTAGCAAATTATGCTGATTATTTCTAAATAGGCGAGTGGATGATAGTAAAAAAATATAGCAGAATAATGAATTCCAGGAATATATGGATTTTACTAATATGCCTTTGGAAAGTACAGCCTAAACAATCTTCTAGAAAATGTGTAAAGTGGGACATATTAAAGTAATCTTACGTTTTTGTCGAAGGCTAAATTTCATTATTCCATGGCATTTAATGTTCTGCATAATAATAAATTCTGGGAGTTCCAGGATGCAATTTTTTCAGACATTTTTAACTTATAATTAATAAATGTTTCAAAATGCTAATACTATGCGAGATCCCTCAAAGCTCTTACCTGTTAGGATATGCAGGGTGCTGAGAAGTTGAATATTACAGTTCTTGAGCAGAAAATTGTTTGTTTGATTTGCAAGCACCCTGTAACATAAAGACTGTCCAAGTTTTAATATTTGAAAAATAGAGTTTTCAACTTACTTTTTAAGAATTTCCAGTAAACCCCATAATTGTTGAGATATTGTGGATTAATTTAATTCGTCAAACTAAGTTGCTAAAAGTATTATTGTGAATGTTTATGGGAAAATTTTATTTGTAATGTAAATATTGTATCTTATTTCTTTAATACATGAAATGCTTTTTATGGCTTTTTTCACTCAACACAATCCTATCCCTAATTCAACACAAGACTTTTCTGACAGCACTGTGACTGCTAAGCTTGCTAATTACAAAAGTTGGCAAGCAAATACATAAAATTTTCGAACTATTTCCTGTTTTACAACTGTCAACAGCGCATTCAGCAGAAATGGGCATGACAATTCTGATTGGTCAATTGCTAACAAGAACAAATTGTTTGTTGCCAACTGTACTGAGATCAAACAACAGCTGCTAATAGCAGTGCTGAAAAGACTAAGGATCTGCCATGGTACTAACGTTGTCAGGTTTATAGTAGTACTGGAGGTAACAAAACATTACCTTCAAAACACATCTTACCCCATCATCCATATACTTCCGATTTAAAGTACGAAGTGTGGCTGTAAACGACGAATAAATAAGTAAATTAAATTGAGCCGGCAGCACGGTGCACTTAGCTTCTTGCAACGTTGCCAAATCATATATTTTTCGCTAAAAAACAAACTCTATTCGTGTTTATTTGTTTTGATATGGTGAATTTATTGCCGATAAAACTTTCTTTGTTATCTTAGTTTTTAGTAGTTACGTCTTTGCATATTGTAGTCATAACTAAATTTTCAGTTCCATAAATAAGTACAATGTGTAATTTTAAATTCAACTTGGCAACCATGCAAATAGTGATGACAATTCTAAAAATAAACAAATTTGACAGTTAACAGAGTCTACTGAGTGTGATAAAATTTTGTAATTTTTAGTATAGATATATTTTTTATCTACTATCAGGTACGTAATAAGAAAAACAGACAACATGTATGTATGCGTAATTTAAACTGTTCAAACTATAAACAGGTTATATTCAAATTCAACTCGTCTGCTCAAGGGAAGTAAACCAAGGACTCGTTTATTTTCAGTTTACTGCTTTTTCGTTCTTATTTCGATTCGAAGAAATCAAAAAAATGTCGCCAACGCCTATGCCAGGGTAAGCATGTATTTGGTGATGTTTTTGAAATAGATATCTAGATTTCTTGACTGTGTGCTACTTTCCATACTTAACTCCTTAACAAATTCACAAATTAAACCTTGCCAGTAGTTTCTTTAACTAAACATTTATGTAGTGGGTGTTATTTCTCAAATATGACCACACTAATGTGTAGATACTTTGTATGCAACTATGTTGATGACTATGTAGAGGTAATGTTATGATTTTGGTCGAGCCTTGCTGAGTTTATATCCTGAAAAATAACAATTAAAATATGTATTTTGACATACCTAAAATAAGTAGCTGATAAAACAAATACCAAGAAATATTAAAATGTGTTTTCACCTTGAACTGTTTGGATATGGAAGGCTTGAAAAATTCTGTAGGTTGATCACCCTTGGTTGTTTAACATATGCATGCAATTTTTGCTACCTTGTAGAATTAGTGCAAAGCCTTTGCAAGCTGTAATTGATTCAGAATTTATTATTATTTCATCGTCAGTCATTCCTACAGTTGTAGGGTGCCTTTATGACCTTGATTTTCATAGTCTTTTCTCTCTTTCAGAAAGGCAGGGGTATTTTTAGATTTCTTCTGTTCCGTGTCAGCATCAGTGCTCTTCTATTGTGAAGATTTGTTTTCTTTTAAAATTTTAGGAAATTCCTGGCTGATAAAAAAATGATATAAATCAAAACTAGGTATAAACAGTTTGATGCAAATAGATATTTGTGACATAACCTCAAAATAGAGTGCTGCCATAAAGGTGTCCTACAATAATTGTAGGAATGACTGATGATACAGCCCTAAATAGTTTATACTCAATTAATCACCTACTGGAAAAAATAATTTGGTGTTTTTTATAGTCACTGAGGGTGGTAAATATTTGTCTGTTAACAAAGGTTCTACCATCTCATTTCTCTCTTAAAATGGTGACTACAACATGTGCAAGTCACATCATAATATACAAAACTTCACCCACAACTCCTAGTAACATGATGGATTTGTGCAGAACATAAGATGCTTCCATCCTGGAAATTATGTGTGGCAGCACCTCACATCATGTGATGAGCCATCAAGGTCATAGGAATTCTCTCAATAGTTCAGAACAATTTTTTGGTGGTTGCATTGATGATGTTCAGAATGTCTCATTATCAAACAAACTTTACTAGCATATTGCTAATTAGGTTTTCATCAGGTACTTGCCAATAGTTTTACAGAGGAGCATACAAGTTTTTATCTATAAAATTGAGGCCAGGTTACAATCAAAATCAGTCCAAAACATGTTGCAAATTACAAAGCACCTGCCCTATACCACCTCACAAAACACTGGTTAAACAATTTGACCACTGTGTGAATTTAAACTAATACTCACAAAGTTGCTTTTTAATAGGATCATTAACTATACTAAAATGTCAAATGCCAAACAAATCACCCTAACTGCTTTCCAGCATATCTAATCTATAATATTTATTTACTGATAAGGCTCAGAGAAAACAAACGTCATCTCAACCATATTTTTCATGATTCACTGAATTATACAGAATACCTAGATTCTGCTAGGTGGCAAGATATTGTAAAGCAATTTTTGGGAAAATAGTTAAAATGCATGGTATAAAGGACCTATCTCCAGTAGTCCCAAAAATAGGGCTAATTTCAGAAAGCAACTTGCTTCAAAGAAGAGCTAAATCTATGGAGGAATTAGAAGTGTCTTATTACCATTACGAAAATGTTGATAATGTTGCTGGCTTGATGGATAAAAGGGCCCAAACACCACCTTTTTCCACTAAATTTAGTTATACTCATCCTGGAAGGTATTTTATGTCAACTGATATTTGAAGTTAGTTTTGATGGAAGTTAGGACAATTTTATTTATTTTTCAGTTTAACCAACATGTCTCGTGAGCATATGATCTGTTCCAAATGTGGAGAAGGTTTTGAACCCCAGGAAAAAATTGTCAATTCTACTGGACAGCTGTGGCACCAACAGTGCTTTGTGTAAGCCTATATTTCACTCCCAAGAGAAAAAAATACTAGTAGCTTTGAAATAATCAACTAAAAATAAAAGTATATGTTGAACACTTTAGGAGAGTGGATTAGTACCAATAAAAAAATATCAAAGCACATGCTTGTAAGGAAATAAAGTAGTAAAGAAATAGTGTGGATGAAACTTTCATATCAATCCGGGAACCACAAACCCTGTATTTTTATTTTGTTTGCATTAATGCAGTCAAAATATGGTATTGATAATTTGTAAAATGGATCTATCTTTAGGTGTGCGCAGTGCTTCAGAGAATTTCGAGATGGTGTCTTCTATGAGTTTGATGGTCGCAAATACTGTGAACATGATTTTCATGTGTTGTTTGCCCCTTGCTGCAATAGATGTGGGGAATTCATCATTGGAAGGGTGAGTAACATTTATTTTTATGATACGAATAACAAAGTGTGCTTACTCAAGAAGAATAATGTCATCAGCAGAAAGATTTACATGTGAACAGAAAACCAGATACTTTTTTCAGCTATGGATATACACATAATTTCGGCAAAGCAGTGGCTCCAACTGAAGTAATCCTCATGATTTTGTATACTGACATAAATAGATTATATTATAATGAATGCCATAATAACAGTCATAATTTTAGGTGATAAAAGCAATGAATGCTAGTTGGCACCCATCATGCTTCAGATGTGAAATGTGCAGTATAGAGCTGGCCGACACTGGTTTCATTAAGAATGGTGGTAGAGCTCTATGTCACGAGTGCAATGCCAAGGTTAAAGCCAGGGGGCTTGGAAAATATGTATGCCATAAATGCCAGTAAGTAAAATGAGTTGTAATTTTTGAGTGCAAGAATGTTTCAATAGGGGTTCAAGAATATGTATTCTACCCCTTGGTTTCACATGTAACACAAAAAATAGTGCAATAAATAAATTATGAAAATTGTCCTGAAAGGTCCTTTCATGGAGGTCAAAGGTATGACAATGCTTTCAAAAAGTTCAGTGCCATTGATGCATTCTTCATATTTCATTTATTTCTAATGATGCTTATAACTTTCATGTATCTGAAATGTATATTGAAGCGTGATTAGTATTGAGTCAGTCTACATGACTTAATTTTTGTCAGTTCAATTATCGACGACCAACCATTGAAGTTCCGCGGCGAGGTGTACCATCCGTACCACTTCACTTGCACTGCGTGCGGTGTGGAACTTGATGCCAATGCCAGGGAGGTGAGGAACCGTTCCGGTTTCGCGAAAAACGACATGAACGAACTTTATTGTCTGAGATGCCACGACAAGATGGGCATCCCAATTTGTGGGGCTTGCAGAAGGCCCATCGAGGAAAGGGTAGTTACTGCCTTAGGGAAGCATTGGCACGTGGAGGTTAGTATGTTCAGTTTCGTGGAGTTTTGAGTTTCTAACAGGGATTTCTCAAAATGTATGGTTGATATACGAGAGCGGTCCAATAAGTATTTAGCATACAAAAGAACAAAAATTTCGGAAAAAGTGGCGATTTATTTCTCATCGCGTACGTAGCTTTCAAATGCCCAATATTTCATGCAGCATACGACGCACGTGGTCTTTTGAGATGCCTACTGTCTTAGCTAACTCGCGCAACCTGCAATCGCCGATCTGCCAATACGAGATCGTGGATTTTTGTCACATTATCCTCCGAGCACTGTACATAGCAAGCCCTCTTTGATTGCGCTGCACGATTTCTCTTCCAAAAACAAGATTCGAATCACCGACCGATATTGCTCTTTTTCCATTTTTCTAAAATCCGCGGCCACGCTCGCTTCCAAACGCGGTTAAAACAAAACTACGAGTCCGATTCGGTTGAAATTTTGACACTAGCAGTCTACTAGTGTGTACTGCACGATAGTAAATTTCTCTTGAGATTGTGGCGCCATCGGACGATGACGCTAGATATTTTTCGGACCGCCCTCGTATGCAAAAAGTTTTATGAAATCCCTTGTATTGATTTTTGACTATACAATTGAGTCTATTGTTACCAAATTGTCCTAATGAATTAAAATGCTCAAGTTTCATGTATCATTCGTATGAAACTTGAGGGAAATTTGACTATCATTTCCCTAATTATTGTCTCAAAAGCCGCAAATGTGCATAAAGGTCTTGCAGCGCAACATATTCATTTTCGTATTCCGTTGTTTCAATCTATCGACGATTCGAATATGATCTGCCAAAAGATGTCTTGGGGTCGAGTTTGAGGTAAAAAAAGCCATTTGAGACCCTTGTGGATCGTAGCGCGAAATTGATGCTGAATTCGGGATCAACGTACCCGATTTAACCAGCAGTCGAGTTTCTGTCCTGATCGAAGATACGCCGTCGATTTTGAAAATTCTCTCATTTGGTTTTTCCTACAATTAACTGATCCGTCTGTAACAGGGAGTTATAGTGGACCTAACCAGTTCAGTTCGTAGTTAGGCAGGATTATATCAATAATGACTGTACGAGGGATGTCTTTTAAGTTTTGCATATAGAAACATAGTAGGCCGCGCGGATCGAACGTCAGTACTGAATCTTAACCTCACTCTTTAGTAAACTTAAATTCAAAGTTTCACAACAATACGTGCAGTGTTCTCACTACAGTGAATTTTTAAGTGTCACCAAGTGATTAGAAAAATGAAACGCAACCGAGAACATTTTCGCGCCATAATTTATTACAACTTTCAGAGACAATTATCGCAACAAGAATGCCTTGCTGAGTTACTGTCTGATTTAGGCAACGAAGCGCCACGTCAGTCGACAATTTTTCGTTGGTACGGAGAATTCAAACGTGGACGGGTGAGTCTTAGCGACGATCCCAGGGTGGGTGCACCAAGAACGGCAGTCACCCAAGGAAAACGTCGATGCTGTGCGCAAACTCATCATTGAAGATAGATATGTGACATATCGCGAGATTGAAGCGTCCTTGAAGATCTCAAAGACCTCAATTCAAAAAATTTTACATTAAGAATTAGGAGTAAGAAAATTAGTTTCTCGTTGGATACCTCACCTGTTGACTGAAGAGCAGAAAACGGCCAGGGTTAATTGGTGTAAAAAAACGCTTGACCGGAAACTCAAAAAATGTGCACAGCATTGGTCGTGGTGACGAATCGTGGATTTACTGTTATGAACCAGAAAATAAACGACAGTCGGCTGTTTGGGTGTTCCAAGGTGAAGAAAAGCCAACAAAAGTTATCCGTTCTCGAAGTGTTTCGAAAAAGAGGGTAGCGACATTTGTGTCAAAAGCGGGTCATATTGCAACAATTCATCTTAATGAGCAAAGAACTGTTACTGCGGATTGGTATACCACCATTCGTTTGCTAAAAGTCATCACCGAGCTTCGAAAAATCAACCCCGAAAGAAGAATCATCCTCCACCAAGACAATGCAAGCTCGCACACAGCTCAAAAAACAAGGAAGTATTTAACGGAAGATCTGCCAGCAAACGAGTGCATCGAAAATTGGTACGAGCGCTTGCAGATGTGTATTAATCTTGGTGGAGAAACACAATAAAGACATTTAAAACTACCTACCGTGTTGTTTTATTTCCATATGCAAAACTTAAAAGACATCCCTCGTATAGTAGTCTCTTATACTCAAAAATTCCTTGTTGGAAATAATCTTTAGAAAACCCCAAAACATTGTAGGACTAGAGCAAAATTTAAATATTCGTCTCTAGTTACAAAAAAAATAATACTTGGTACAGCTAGATAATTTGGGTTATTGAAATCGAATATAGCCATCAAAAAATCGTTATTTGTTGATTTGATGTAGTAACTGGGTCGTTCCCCCCTCTCCGAGGGTTTTAGTATCAAATTGACGTCGGATGTGGAAACGGCGCATCTTATTTCCTAGAAACGTTTCTTCGCCCTGATCACAGATATGCAGCAGGTTTTGATTTTTTCTCATTTCTCAACAGAAAAAATATTACAGACTGTATGGGACAATTTTCGTCTTGTAATAAGTGAATGAAACTTCCTATTCGTACATCCAGGTAATTTGGATCGCTGAATTCAAATATGACCATCAAAAAGTCTTCATTTGTCAATCGTGGAGCAGAATTGGTAGGAAATGGGTTGTTGAGAGTGAGAAGTAGGGAGTCTCTTGAGGATTTAGATTTAGACTAATCTTTTTGACATAACGGGAAATACGACAAAATCTACAAAATAATTTTTTCTTCCAGCATTTTGCATGTGCTAAATGTGAGAAACCATTCTTTGGCCATCGTCATTATGAGAAAAAGGGGCTGGCTTATTGTGAAACCCACTACCATCAATTATTTGGGAACTTATGCTTTGTTTGCAATCAAGTCATTGCAGGCGATGGTAAGTACAAAAAATCTGCAATTCACAAAAATGTGGCCATGGTTCTATTCAATTCAGACGTTGGTAAAACTTGAAAACTTTGTGAATTTTGATAAACGCCTGCGTGAACTCTATCTGAAAGTCGACCTTTCTTCCAGTGTTTACTGCCTTGAATAAGGCCTGGTGCGTTAATCACTTTGCCTGCTCAGTTTGCGATCAGAAGATGAACCAGAAAACCAAGTTCTACGAGTGTGATCTTAAACCAGTGTGTAAAAAATGTTACGAAAAATTCCCCGCGGAATTCCGTAGACGTCTACGAAGGCAACACGAAGCTGCTACACCCAAGAAAGCTAGCACACCTACATAAGCTGTCAGTTGCAAATAAATTGGTCTGTTTCATGTTTATCCGCATATGGCGTAGTCAGCAATTTGTAAAATTATTTACTTATCGGATCTTTCTGAATAACCACCGTTCACTCGACACACCCGTTATGACGTTTTTTTCTTTGACACTGCCACCTATCAGTAGTTCCCTAAACGCGGTACTACCGCCCCCTACGTCGATAGTAGAAAACTGCATGCGTTTCCCGGCATCTTCAAGACAGTCCGTTTCAATGAAACATTGAATACAGAAAACAAAAAGATTGTTTTCAGTATGTTTAGTTTATGCAACTTGTGCATAGTACCTTAGAGCCGGTACTCTGGTGAGCACTTAGTGCTCCCCTGAGTGAGAAGACGCCTATATGGTGGACGACACTTATCTGTTTCATTCAGAGATATTGAGAAATGCATCTAATCTTCTCTTGCCGACGTAGTGGTCGGTAGCGCGTTTTGCCATATTTTCATAAATGGCAGTCTCACCTTTGGCACTATGTACAGAGTTTTTCAGTATATCCATATTCCCTTGTTTGCTTACCATTGTCTGTTTCCAATGACTAGACCTAAACCATACTGATAATTGCTGTAAATTGCTAAAAGTATGAAACAACGTTGTATACAGTTGGTTATGGTCACATAGACGGAAAGTAAACATATTCTATTCAGCCTATAGTGGCCTTGTCAAGCTAAAATGTTTATCTAACGTTTGAACCTGATTGAATAACGGCATTGACCAAAAGCTCGAAAACGTTATATCATTGATTAACATATTCTACCTGATATATTCCCGCATCAAAAAAATTATCCGAGATAAAATGAGATACCGTAGCGTGGAAATTTGTCACTGCTGTTCCTCTTTTTGCTATTATATGCTTTGAAAATGTTACTGTCTCATAGGTGGAGCTGTAGCCAACTGTATGAGTATATATATATAGCGCCATCTATGAGACACTAACCTTTTCAATGTATATATGGTAAATAGCTGAACAAATGCTCATATATGAGTATGCTTATTTTCTAACTCACCCTTTTATTATTCTTACCTGTCCCTATGTCTGTTTCCATCTAAAACTCCCCATTCAGTGTCTTATGGGATGTGAATGCATTCAACAAATTCGTATGAATGGATTGTAATCAATGGTGCAATATCTTACAAACTGTAAAGTGCAACTTCTATGCAGTCTATATTTATTTAAACATCGCTTCTATTTAAAATATATGTAATGTATCGTTAGGTAGTGCTCTGTATCTATGCATGTTCACATATTGAAGTGAAAATTTCTTATATGCTTTGATAATTATCTTGTTGATTGAGCCATCAAACTCTGAAATCCACCATAATACAAGATAAACCACAATGCTGCACTATTAGATTGAATGAAGGTATTACTAAAATTTTATAATTACAACTGATTACTTGAAGGAATAATGGTGGGTTACAGTGTGTTGCAGGCAGTTGCTTTTATAAATAATCTTATTCTTCAGAATAGGATCAAAAGAATTGTGTGTAGTACAATCATTATGTTTGACAATGATATTCAATTTAAAAATTTCTCATATATTTTAGTGGAGAGATCAAATTACAGCTAAATCATATGGTTATCATTGTAGGCTGTGCTTGTATTTTGTTTTGGAGAAAGATTTTTATCAATTTGTCAACCCCAATCTATTCGCACTATTTAATTTAATATTCAAAAGCTAATAACCTATTTTCAATCTTCTTGGTACTCACCTTCCTTAAAGTTACTTTGGTGTAGCTTCATCACAAAGTTTGTATGAGATGTAGGATTGTGATGTTTATTAGTGCCTTATAGTAAAATAACTTCTTTATATTAACGTATTTTTTAAGAAAAACATTGTAATGTCACCAAAGGCTAGTTTAGCGTTGGTAGTGATACTTTAGGAATAATTTATCGGCTCCTCGAAAGTTATCAGTATGGGCCTGATTCTAAATGAGTTTTGACTATTGAAATTGATTTCAGTGGGGCATTATGACTATATACTTGATTTGCTATGATAATTTAGACACTGCCGTGATAATTTGAATATAGAAGATCAATATTATCAGATGTTAAAATTATAATAGCGAATCAAGTTTGTCAAAAACCTCCATCGAAAGTAATTTCAATGGTCCAAACTGATTTAGAATCTCTTTTACACCCTCGTGTTTTTCTCTGAAGACTGAATTAAATTCAGAAACTTTCAGGTGAACTATACTATTATTTTAATGATCATTATCAAACTAGACTTTGATTAGGCATAGTGATTCTGGACACTTAAGCGAAACTTACTGTACTTTTACAAGAGCTTGAAGACATTACGACTGTAGATCTGGATATGATACCGGTATATATATTAATAAGCTTTGATATAATTTCATATATATGATGTATTCGGAATATTTTCTAATATCTGTTGTATTAACTGACCTAATACAAAATCTTTGTAGTGGATGATTATTTAACTTTAGTCATAGGGAAAGCAGTCTAACAAAGGTTAATTTTCACATGTGTAAACCACTACTATAGTGGTTGGTTCATCCGTGGAGTAAATTATTTACATTTAACGGGTTTGCAGAGTATTTGAAGTTAGGTAAGTTTCAAACTGACAATTCTCTTTTGATACTAAATAAACTAAATCGTATAAATTCCCCCGCGTAGAGCTCTAAAAGCTAATGATTTAAGAGATTACTTAACAAATAACTTTATGAAGACATCAAGATATTCGTAAAACGTGTAGCTGATTAGCTTGTTACAGTTTCTTTGTATGGTAAAAATTAACTACATCTTGATGAAGTAGATTGTTTCGTTTTTCTTATTTAGGATAATTTTTAGCTGTTCTTAAAAATATCGAATTTCACTTTTATAACCAAACAAGCCTGAGGTCTCATATCTACCAACTGAACAAACTTTAGGCGGGATAACACTTGCGCCCAATGTGGGGCCCCAGTGTTATCCAGTGCACCGGAAACAGTCACCTTCAGCTCTCGTATTTACGGTCGACAGAAATTATAAAAAATGACCTCCAACGAGATGGAGACTAGAGCACGATTTTCTACCACAAAATTGTTAGACTGAGAGAAGTGTCTTGTTATAAAAATGATTCGATATTTTTAAGAATGGCTATGAAATTATTATCCTAAATAAGAAAAACGTTGTAATAATTTACTTCATCAAGATGTACATAGTTAATTTTTAGTCGACTATAAAAAGAAACTGTAACAAGCTTTTAGGACCCTCCATGGAAGATTACGTGATTTATTTCATTATACAATAGATTTTTCAGTTGGAAATTCAATATTTTCCCTCAAATATCCAGCAAACTCCGCCTTAAGGTGTTCATGAATTCCGTCTTCAGACGCCATTATCGTCGTTCTTTATGTATACCTCAACACCCACTTTATTTGAGATGATTTAAGATGACTGATCCCGAATAAAATCCACCTAGAAGTGTCTATCGCAAAAATCTGTTTGTTCAAAGTAAGATTGCTGGAAAAGGACATAAGATTGCACTGACAAAAACTTTCATCACCTTTTTAACCTATTCAACAACTAAACCAACCCAACCATAATTTAGCTTGCAAAACTTCCCAGAAGTATATGAATGAATGTTATACTTGCACAATATTTGACGCATAATATTAAACAAAGATTGATGTGCCTCATATTTTAGGATTACAGTCATGTATATTTTTGTAGTAATATACTAATAAAATCGTACTACACTGTTTTCCAAGTTTTATTTGGACAATTACATCTACAATCACATAGGAATGTGCAACTCATTAACACTTGGTACAGTGAGGAACTGCTCCAATTCACTGTACACACAAAAAATAATGATAAATATGTACATGTTAAAATTCTCTATGATTTCAAACAAGTATTCAAAGAAAAACAATTCAGTTGCTCATAAAGATACAAACAAACACATATTCTACAAGAATGCTGTTGAGGTATAATTTCTATAAAACGAATCTTTTCCAATTTTAAGCCAATGTCGCACGAGTATTTCTCTTAATATCGAAATATCTATACTATTGACAAGGTGATACTTTCAGGTAGTATCGTGTAACTGGTCAGATTCAGTATAGTAAATTTTCCTACTTATAACTGGAAGGTAAGCAAATGAAATAACATAAATATCCCACTCCTCACTTCTAGGTACGAGAGGAGCTGGATTCTCAACACAAATTGCAATATTTGAAAAATTAATACTGCTTTTACATCAGATATTCTGCTATGAACAAATTCCATTTATAACATCAAAGGTGAACCTATGTATGACGACCATCATGTTCAACATATAAGAGATCTTATAATTCACCAGGAAGATCAACTTGTTAGCTGATTAGTTATCTTTCTTCATCCTAGTGCTGGTCATACGATAAATGATGGAGTCCCTACCAGGATCCATATTGCCAATAGCAATACAGATGGCGAGAAGCGAAAATACCATCATCACCCCAAACCACAGAATGATGTTGAAAATCACTGGGTAATCTTTGTTATAGTAGCTCGCCAAGTTGTATGTTGATTTCTGAAACAAGAAATCCCAATCAAGATATTAGAATGTCACATTCATAACAGGCTCGACTTACATCATCTTTATCATCTTTACCAGGTGTAGACTGCAAAACGCTTCTAGCCTTTCTGGTATGACTAGAATCACTTGTGATGACAGTGATCAGGGCATTATCACCATATGCTTTGGTGAATGCTGCATTTAGCTGCATGATGACATCATTGAGGAGCTGTTTTGCTTCCATGGCTTCAGTCGAGTTTGGGCCGTGGAGGTCAGATAATGCATGGAGAGAGTCAAAACGGAACCAGAATATATCAGGGATGTTATCTTTACGAATGACACCCTCTGCTACCTAGAATGGAGTTACATAGTTCAAAATTAATGATATCCCTACAAAAAAAAAAATACAGCTGTTATATATAACCAGTGATTAACATATTCCGCCAGAAGATACCCTACTCAATTGGAAGCTAAACCTGCGAGAAAATAACCCTAAAAAATAGTGGACAAAAGTGCAAGAAAACGTTTCATATTTTACTACAAGTTTTGTTCACAGTTACTGAGATGAATAATTCATCTTTCGATAACATTAGCTCCACTTAGACGGCCTTATAAGCAGAATTATAGAATGACTGTCGCAGCTCACGTTAAAATTACAAAAGTCCATGGAGACTTGCTGAATCCACCGATTTTTCGGTATTTCTACCAAAATGGGTCCTTATTTACCAAAATACCGAAAAGGTAATGTTTCACGATTTTTTAAAATAATTGAAATATTTCCAGTTTTTCTTTCTGCAAAAGAACTGGAACGAAAAAAAAGCTAAAAAAATGATAACATATATGTAGTTTTATGCCCCATACCAATCATACATAGGCGTACACTTAGACAGGGTACACGAGGAACGTAGATTTGGGTTGCCTATAATTATGTATGCACATCCCTTACTCCGCTTTCCCTGTATTGGTTATTGCGAGTACAACAGGTAGGGTAAATCACCATCATCATCACTGGACAAGCAATAAGGAAACCAATTAAATATTAAATACAAATGCCAGGTGACAAAACTTCAAGATCAGGGGGAAATCAAAAATATTCACAACCTTACAACCACGAATGGAGAAAGGAGTTTCCAGGATCGTGGCGAAGGAGTTTCAAGAGCGACCCTTATGCTTATTGTAGTTGTAATAAAGTCAATATTTTTTTCAGGAAAAGATGGACTCAAAAACCTGTGCTATGTGTGCGCGAAAGTAAAAACATACTTATCTTTATTTTGTCATTGAATTTACGGAATTTCAACGGCACTATCTACCGATTTCGGCTTTTTCGATTAGGTAACACTGGCCCATGGCAAAAAGTGTACAATTGGATAGTGCCATGTTTTGGGAAAACCAGCTGTATCAAGATGTCGCAAAATAGTTTGCCAAATTGAAGGCGTGTATATTTATGATATGGCATAACTCGATATCCAACAATATGTAATTGATAATGTTTTCATTATTTAGAGTGAATTAGTTAATTCAAAGAGAGTTTAAAAGAGCATCCATTACATTCTGCTTAATCCAATAGTAGCATGTTAAGAAACAATTTTGGCCACAGCTGATTGCTACAAACTCAAAATTGAGCAATTTTTGCGTACACGTCCCTCATATTGAGTCCGCCATTTTGTTTTTTGGAAAATTGAAATATTTTTTGAATATTCCTGCCATATTTGATCCACCATTTTGATTTTTAAAAAAAACAATATCTAATTCAAGTGACAACAAAAATATACAAAAATTGAAGGTGAGCATAATCCAAATATACTCGTATTTTTGCAATCATGTTGGCCATATTGGTCACTTTGATTTTTGACAAATGGATATTGTATTTATTAAACCCATTTTACATCAACAATTTCTTCACGAATCTATTTAGGTGGATTTGTTCAAGGTCATCCTGATTATGTTTTGATGGACATCTGATTATCTGTCAGTACTTAATGCTGCCAACCGTACAAGAAATTCTTGATAGAAACCATATTGTTGAATACTTTAGATCTATCAAAATTCTATACTTGAACTGAAATATATATGGAAAGGAAAACAAGGTTAGCACCAGGGAATTTCACGTCCAACTTGTCAAAAATTAGAACAAGCTATAATTTTGTGTAGAAATTCACAAAGAACTTCATGGATTCATTTGACATCGAATTCCTGATATACACTTTTAAAATTATGCCATCAACTCAATTCATGAAGAAATCTGTGGATTTATTGTCAATGTAAAACAGGTATTATCAGTGACCTCAAAAGCATGTTGCATGAATTTTTTCACTGAATTTAGTGAATCTTTCTATTTTGTTTCTTCTAAGGGAATTACTGTGATTCTCTTGGCTGTGACAATGGCATTGTAAGTGAATGTTCAAATACAGTATGGTTGGTGATCTTGGAGAATATGTTAATCAATAACAATGATATATCTTACCTTTTCAGCAATTTCATGGAGGAGAGTAATTTCTTTTAAAAATTGTCTATCCTCATCAACATCAATTTTTAATGCTTTGTGAGCAATATGCTTTGAATTTTTTCCGTGGATTTCTTTGAAAATTCCATATTTATGGATCTGCAAAGGCAAAAATGATATACAGGGTGTTTTACCAAAGCATATTAAGTTTTAAGAGGTTATTTATCGAACTATTTATTCTATTTTGTGACTTGATTTTTGGAAAAGGTTGATGCCCAGCAAGATTTCACTCAATGATAAAGGATTGGTGTATATGAAAGAATTTATCAATTTATAAGTTTTAAGCTGTTTTATTGGAACTGTTTCTGTAGATTGTTTCTTAATTGGGAAATACTCTAGTGTATTTGAGAGTTTAGATGTACCAACATTTGAAGAAGTTTAGCACACTACAAGGAAGCAAGTGTTTTTTTTTAAATCTTCAAAAGAAAGTTATTTTTTCATAATCCTCAAAGCACACACTATTAAAACCTCCCTAATGTTTGCCCCATGTTTTGGGAATAGACTATATAATTTGTAAAATCAAGAAATGGATGTATTATCATATTTTACCAATGGCCATCAAAAACTGTAGAATTATCTATACTTCATTTTAAGATCAGGAAAATTTGTAGCGAAATACTCACATCTTCTAACCCATTAGCTAAGTCAATCCTGACTAAATTGGCCCCTTGTTCGGGGAAGTGAGAAGAGATCCTTCTCTCCAAATGCTGGAAAATCTTATCCTCACCAACATCAGTCTTCAATGGAAAATGATGTCCTTTCTGTTGTCCAATATCAGACACTCCATCAACAGCTATGGTTACAATGGCTTCTGCCAGCTCAAATGGTGCTTCAATGTACATGCCCTGCCAGTTGGAATAGTGTTCTGTTGAGAAGCCTAGGGCTGCTGTAAATGCTTCAATGAGGGTAGATTCCCTTAGGTGATCATGACCTTTGAAGACTAGATTTGGGGGATGGTGCAACACAGAAAATTCACCAGCCCCATGAACTGAAAGGTAAGCTTTTAGATTCAAGCAACTATTTTTTAGATTGTTCAACTTACCGTTTGTTGTAAGGGTTGCTAAACAGCATAAATACCACAATTTTAAAATCATTTTCTCAAAATCTCTGAAAAGTACACTCCTATCTTGATCATATGACGATGACAACTTTCAAAATATCACATGACTCTCGGAACATTCATAGCAGGTCGGTCACGGTCATGTAGTATGTAGTAGCTTCAGCTTGTGAACCAGAAGTGGGAGGAGGTTTTACTGTCAGGTGACCAATAATCACTATGTTAATTGGTCAACATGACATAATTGACGCTTCCTTATTTATTAACCGGTGGTACCGGTACCGGCTTCCAGCTCATCATTTTTTTCTCATCTTCATGTTGTATGATCCTCAAAAAAATTGAGGTTATGTAAATTTTATTGAAGACGTCATAATTTGTGGAAAATTATCATCCACGTCTATATTTTTATCTTTTCGCTGGGGTTTTCCGAAGTACTTAGTGCAATAATGTCCTTTGCAACCATCTGAAGCCAGTCTAAATTACAGGAAGGGGATTAGAGCAGATTTTAATTTAACAGTATGAAGGCGAATTGCTGGTTATCATTATTATTGCTCGGTTTTTTGAAAACTATTCTAGCTACCGAATTAACTTTCGAATTACCTGATAGTTCCAAAGAATGCTTCTACGAAGAGATAAAGAAAAATACCACAGCTACATTAGAATATCAGGTAACACTCCATTATCTAAATGTTGACAAGGATTTTGTTGGGCTCTATATTTGAATTCAGCAGTATGGTAGACTGTGAATTGTAGATTCCTAGTATTTTTTTGCCTAATTATTTTAGGCTTTATTTAAACCTTTATTAGTTGCATGGTATAAAATGTCAAAATATCCACAGTAGTTTTTCGTGAAATATGGGGCCAACACCATGTTCATAACAAATAAAATATAAAAATGTTTCCAGGTGGTGACAGGGGGCCAATATGATGTTGATGTAGAGCTGGAGGATCCAAGAGGATCAGTAATGTACAAGAAAGTAAAAATGCAGTTTGATTCTCATACATTTGTTTCTGCAATGACAGGAATATACAAAGTTTGCTTCAGTAATGAATTCTCCACATTCTCACATAAAATTGTATATATGGACTTTCAAGTTGGAGAAGAACAGCCTTTGCCTGGTATTGGAGATCATGTAACAGTTCTAACACAGGTAGGTCATTTTGCATTTGAATAAGTCATTTGTTCTATATAGGAATAGTTTAATTAAACATTTTAATTTTGGAGATTAAAGATAGAGAATTTCTTTTTCCTTTGTTTTAAAAGAATAAACAAATCTGTAGAATCAGAATAGTTCTGAGATAGTCCCAGTTATAATGTGAATAAGGCTATAGATGAATTAAAACTTGCTTTTGCAAAATCCAGCATTATTTGTAACTTAACTGAGTTTTTGTTTTAGCTGGAGTCATCAGCCCAAGAAATCCACAAGGCATTGAACACTATAATTGATTACCAGACACATCATCGACTCAGGGAAGCCCAGGGTCGTAAAAGAGCAGAAGATTTGAATGAAAGAGTTCTGTGGTGGTCAATCATGGAGGCAATTGCCATTTTGTTTATTGCCTTTAGCCAAGTGTTTATACTGAAAAACTTTTTCACTGATAAGAAGCCTACTTCTAGTTACACAACACTTAAAACTTAGATTTCTTTGTTTTGTTACAGTGATTTGTGTGATTTGATAGAATGTGTGAGTTGCAAGTGTAGGCTGAATTTGTACCAGTTGTTAATGCTTTTGATTTTTGAAAATACTTTGTAGATCATTTCCTTTTGCAGCACATACTACATCTTTTATTCATTGGAACTTTTGAGGTAAACAGGATGTATTTTTTCATGTTAGTAAAAGTTATTTTATATACAATTTCATCTCTGTAACATCTGAAAGGCCTATCAGCATGGTTTTAAATTAAATTTGACAAATTACCCTGAATTTTAAGTTTAGCCAGGAAACCTTTTGGACAAACTTATCAGAATTATCCATCTACTTTTCTGGGATAAAGGCATATCATTCATCTAGTTTTCCAGTCAGTATGCATCTGCATTTACAAGCAGATTCTTCATAAACTACGATTTTAATGCCAAAATCTGTAAGTGACTTGAACAAGATATGCACTATGCACAGATCTCAGAAGTATAAAAATAAATTTGAAAAATTAACAGTATAAGTTATGGTTGATACACAAAAACTGCAAGATATGAACCAAAGATACAAAGACTGCTGATAGGTTTTTTGAAATTCTGATAAATATAAGCACTTGATAGATCCTATACTAGTGGACAATCAAGGAATATATATAAGAGATGGCCAGTAATTATGGAAAAGAAGTGAATTATTTACATAAAACTAGAAGAAATAAATCTCAAAAACATTGATACACAAGAACATTAAATTAGCCAGCTAAGCATCCATAGAAATAACATTACAAACAATATTTTGCATTCTGGTATAAAAAAGAACTTGATGTGCTATGTAGATGTATTAATTTATACTGCAAAAGGTCATACAAAGATTTCATAATAGCATCATATGCTGTAAATAATTCATAATGTGGAAACTGGGAGTCTGTTTGTGAAGTTTTTCCACAAATAAAATGTTTTGTTTTGTACATAGAATGTTATAAAAACGTGTTATCTTCAAACAGAAGTTCAATCTGTGTCATCCTTGCCGAAAGAAATCTTGAAAACAATGTCTACTTGATTACTATGTTAAACATTCATCCATTCCAGTCGTTATATTTTATTTTGTGTTGTACCATAATTACCCAACAGTAAATAACTATTACATATATAGGTTTGTACCTATTTATTTATGACACTCATATCTTTACCTTAACTGCCGTTTCCAAAGCAAACATACTCACTGATAATAGTAAATTCAGTGTAGCTTATTAAGAGGCGCCTTATCGCGAAGGTTAACAAAGTACATATTAGCATATCACAAATGCGAAAAATTATAGGCCACAGATAAATAACAATCTCAACATATGCTACTTATCTAGAGGGGCATTTTAATGCAAAAACATCTTTACCATTTGTGGGATACAATTTGGAAAGTCCATCTCCAAATTTTCACGATCCTTTGACTATCGATGTTCTCGTCATCCATGCATTTGAGATTTGACTCATATGCATGGCTTGAATAAATCACAAATACTGAAGCGCCCTAAATATCTCGAAAATGACAGTTAACAAAATGAAAATATAAACTCCTACGTATGTTTATTAGAATTCAAGAATTGTTTACATATCGATTTATCTTGCCATGAACAAGTGATAAAATGATCAGGGTTTTCTGTTAAGTTTTTGTGGTGGCTGCGTGTATTGTTTGGTGATAATCGTAAACAAGCATTCAGTTTTCGCACATTTACGGTGTCAGTTTAATGTTAAATTTAGTGTAGCTGATTGAGAAGTCTTTTTGTGATTGCTCAAAATGCCTAGAATTGCGTGAAGCCGGTCTATGGATAAGAGATATTTCTAGGAGGAAGGCCAAGGACAGCGAGCTAGGGGTTCTGGACGTCCCAAAGGGACCACAGAGCGATAAGACTGCCGTTAAGACCGATTCAGTAGTACTCGAGCCATCGCTAATCAGTGGTGGTATTTAGTGACACACAATTTGACAGAGAGCGTCAGTTTCACCATACAATGGGAGTTATGGTATGGGGTTACATTGGTAGCAGATCACCAGTAATTTTCATCAGAGTCAATATGACAGCCCAACGCTATATTCAGGATTTCTGGAGCTTCATCTTATTCCATACCTATACCAAAAGTACGAAATTCCTGGCTTTCTATGCTGTCGAAAAGCCGCAGTTGCCAGATTTCAAAAATGAATTTACCTATCCATTTAAAAAACTATATTATGTAAAACTAGTAAGAACTAAGAAACTTATATTCAGATGGACAAATGGTAGTAGGACTATGAATGTGACACAATGTAAAATTTCTACTCTGACTGACGAGAGAGGAGTTCGTAAGTCATCAGTTTGGTAGTTTCGAACGTGGAATTGCCGACTATAAGAACAACATGACAGCTCTGTCAGGTATCGAGCAACCGATTATCGCGATTGGTGTATATCTCCGTTGTCCCTACCCCACTGCTAACATGACAACTCGCGGATCATTCCAGCGGCCTAGCCAAAGGAGAATAGTTCGAACGCGATTAAATAGTTATTGATAATAGACGAGACATAATGGATGGGCAAAGTGAAATTTTGACACCAAAAAAAAAAGTGTAGAACCTTTTCTACTGGGGAGAGAGAGTTAATACACAACGTTTACGACGGACTTCGTGCGCGAGACAAAACATTAGGTGTTCAGGATGCTGTTTTACTTTGTAGCATCTTAACAAAAGTGTCTCAAAGAACAATTTTTCGGATAATCAATAGAAAAACTTCAACTAAACGAGAAGAACATCCGACTAGTGGTAGTACGAGGGGAAGGAAGAAAATCGTTCTGGATAAAGATACCAAATATGCTGTTCGCAGACACATACATTCTTTTTTCCTAAACGAGATGCCTACAATATAAAAAACGATTCATGAGTTGAACAGGGTACTTCAAGCGGACGAGGAAGTAATTTGTGATATGGCGACGTAAGTACTTAGCGGAAATGCGGAAGTACAGATACGAAAATAGGAAGATATATTATCTCAATGAAACGTGGGTGAATGAAGGATACACTACGCCAAAGATATGGCAAGATATGAATATTACCAGTCGTCAACAGGCCCTTCAAGGATGGATTTTCTATAGCACCTACATGTAAGTTTGGACTTTTTCTAGGTTCATAAGTGTTGTGTATTTTTATAATTCAGCATTATTCATTTTGGACATCTGCATCTTTGGTTTCCTACATATATAATGTAAATAATTATAATCATACTTTAATGACTCCACTGATTCTAGGAGACAAGGATTATATATCCATTATTATCCATCCATTGCTAATCACCAGAATCGGATTATACGTTTCAATCGCCAGGTCTTAAAAACTTAATTTAGTTTTTCCTAGTTAAATGGACTTGGGATCCAAAGAAACAGTTTTCTGTTACAACCATTACTCATGAAAAAAAAACAAAGATAAACTGATTCGTGACTTAAACGGATGAAAAGGGTTTTATTAGTTTCTTACCAGAAAAAAAAAGGAAATACAAGAAAGTCATGTAAAGTACGGTCATTAGAAGACTAATATCCTTCATTTACTGTTCTTCTAGATGCTTGAATTTATTGAAACTTCATTCCAGGTAAAGGGCGGAGGCTTATTGTAACACATATTCGCAGCGATGAAGGGTTTCTGGACAAAGGTATTACTGACATTTGAGTCCAAAAAGACTGGAGATTATCACGACGATATGGATGCAAATAGATGTGAAGCATGTTTCAAAAGCATTTTGCCGGATAACCCTTCTGCTTCAGTCGTGGTAATGGATAATGCTCCATATCACAGTCGCCGACTAGAAAAGTTCCCTACTAGTTCATGGCGAAAAAGTGACATAATAAATTGGCTCAAGACCAAAAAACATTACATACAGGAAACAAATGCTTAGAATTGAACTCCTTAATATCGCTAGGCAAAACAAACCCACATCAATATTGTACGCTATAGATGAAATGACTCGCCAGCATGCCATTATTGTTCATCGCTTACCACCCTATCATTGTGAACTAAATCCAATCGAGTTAGATATGGGCGCAAGTCACATGCGGAATAGCAAGGAACAATACAACCTTCACGTTAGCGGATGTCAAGTTATTGTTACAAAATGCTATCAACAACATATCCAGCGAGAACTGGCAAAAATGTATGCAACACGTCATCAAGGAGGAGCAGAGAATGTGGGATCTGGATACTCACATAGACATTATTGTTGAACCAGTTGTGATTGAGATAAATAGTCCGGATTATTGTCATGTTGATGCAAACACCACTCACAAAAACCGCACTCTTGCTGGAAAAATCGTCAGGTTGAAGGGCTTGTACACGTTGGACGTGAAAACGGATACAGCCCCTCTTCACGCAGCGTTTGCCACACTTTATTTTTGATACTTCCACGTCTCTAGTGCTTGTTGAGGGATTCTCGTCTACGCGATTACCTCTACACCGCGTGACCGTAACCGTCGGTTGAGGTTGCATACTGACCTGACACACTGACCCCGACCCAGTTATGTCGTCGGGTTGATCTAGTGTCCTAGTACCACTCGGGGATGGTCGCGGCTACAGGACAGTATTCAGATATTTTTGATGTGCAGAGCCCTTTATCTCGTTTCCCTTAGAGACATTGGTGTATATGGTACTAAGAAAAACTGCTTATGTTTTCAAGATCTACAGTCGTGGTAAGGAAAACCCCAACTTTGCGGACACCCTGTATATATATATACCATTTTTATATTATTTATAACATCATATATATATTTTACACTCTCCATGTGGTCGGTAATCCTTTCAATTCCCAGCAATAAGTCACCTACCAGAAATATCGAATATAT